>PVKB01004363.1:0-146561 GCA_004027205.1 Ctenodactylus gundi | reverse complement strand
AAAAATGTGTGAAAAAGTAGAGAAATAAAAACAAAGAAAAACAGGAAAAGTTGTCTGAAGTTTTGTCATCTATTTGTAGCCACCAGTAGCAATTTTTCCCCCATTTCATTGATATGTATAAGTTCAAAATTTAAGGTTTACAATGGAGTTGAGCATTTTGTGCACATACGTATCTTGTCAAGGTGACAAGGGCTTTCCCACTCTCCTTTTGTCCCTCCCTCTACCCACTCCTCCCTCCCTCATTCCCCACCCTCTTCCCTCTTTCACTTTGTCTTTCGTCTTAAATTCCATAAGAGTTGTGATCTGGGTTTCTCATAGCAGAGAGACCATTTGATGTTTCACTTTCTGCTTCTGACTCACTTCACTAAGCATGATGTTCTCACGTTTCTTCCATTTGCCCACAAAAGCCTCCACGCTGTTGAATTTTATAAATGTGTAGTATTCCATTGTATATAAATACCACAGTTTGTGTAGCATTTTTGATAGAGGTTTAGTCTTTTTTCTGTAGATAAGTTTCAGTGAAAGAGTTGAGAGTCCTGTGTGTATGGTTCCATATCCTGGTTTTTCTTTCATGAATCTTCTAAGTTGTGTCTTTTGGGCTGTTGCACACTTGTAGCTGTGCCACATCTGCATCCGTATGTAAGCAATTATGACAAAACTCTTCCTCTGTTAGAAACATAGGTTGTTTCTGACAAGATTTCAGATTTCTTAATTTAGGTGGGAAGTCTCTGGCCTAGGTCTGTATTCCAGGCCTTGTACTTCTGTAGAGCTTATCTTCTTCATTAGGCAAAATTTGGCCCTGTATCTTTTTAAACTTAAATTTATTAATTTTTTAAAAAATTAAAGTCCCCCCATTTATAGCAAGGGCTGATCTTAGGCATAAAGGGCCCACATGACTTATCCCAAGTCTTCAACTCTTGACCCTGTTGTGGAGGTATTATTGAATTCTGCCCAAAGAGGGAAGATGCAGTTGCCTTCATGTAGGACAGGAATCTTAAGTTGGCATGTAGAGTTGAGTTTCATTCATTCAGGGTTTGCCTTTCCCAGTCTTGTTTTAATGTTTCTTTTCCTTCTTGCAGTGCTGGGGATTGAATTTAGGGCCATCACACAGAGCTACATCCTTGCCAATATTTTGCTTTTATCTTGAGACAGGGTCTCACTCAATTGCTACAGACTGAGCTACAACTTGCAATCCTCCTGCCTCAGCCTCCCAGAGTACTAGGATTATAGGCCAGCACCACCAGGTCCTGTTCCTTCTTCTAATCTTCAATTGTTAGAAGTTTCTCGCACTTAGCCTTCTATTACTCTTACTAAGTTGGGTTATATTTATGCAGAGAGTATATGGTTTAACAGCCATGCTCATGGTCTGTCCTATATGAGTCTACAATAGAATGAATCCCAGATATCCTCTGACTTTAGTTTTTTGTGCTTGGATATTGTGCTTAGAGCGAAAATTGCACCGTAAACTGATCACATTCTGGTAAAGAAAAACCATGGTTGCTCCCAACCAGGCTGAAAGAGTAAGATTAGGGCGTGAAGATTTAGGGAGGGGGCAGCACAGACAGCTTGAGCTATACCTTAATTATTTATTCATTGCTGTGGCTTAAGATCCAATGTGCACAACTTAGGGGAGGAAAGATTTATTTTAGCTCACAGTTTCAAAAGGTCTCAGCCAGTCCATTCATGAATGGCAGCAACAGTGGAAGTATATGACAGAGGCTAGTTAAAGAAAAGCCCCTATGGCATGGAAGGCTGAAGCCAAGTGAGGAGGAAGGGCAGGATCACATATGCACTTCCAGGTCATGCCCAGTAAGGCACCTTGCCCTTAATCCACGACAGTCTTGTACTCTATAATCTACCACACGCCTGTCTTCTACTGCACATCTGTAATCCATCCATCCCAAAACAGCACATAGAATTCATAGATAATGTCTAAATATATGTGGCTTTGGGGGGATATTACAGATCCAAACCATAACAGTCCATCATCCCCACTAGAGGACAGGTCAAGGAGTAGGAGTTTGGGGCAGAGACAGGTGCACACATCTGCTTCATTGAGTTACACCTTATTCTAACTTCACACTATATTGATCATGAGGGATATGACCTGGTAGATGTGTGTGTGCTATGTTATATACATATCTACATATGGAAGTCTCTCCTCTAGTTTTTTAGCCAATGGTCTAGATTGTGCCTTTTTCTTGTCCCGACTCTTGGTCACACTGGTAGTAACTACAGCCAACTGGTCTGAAAGGACATTTTCATTAATTTAAAACATATGCATTGAGCTCTTGCTATATTGTAAGTTACTACAGAGTTGGGTCAGATAGTCTAGTGTGGGCTCTGAAGGGCTGGGTGTGCTTGTAAACTGCCCCTGGATCAGTATCGCTGGTGGTAAAGGGAGGCTGTCTTATCAAAATTGAGGAGGAAACACGGTTTCTGAGATGCATGAAGTTTTCTTACTGTTAGTATTCAGTCTTAAATTTGTATGGCTCCTATGTGTGCGTCTCTCAGGTTCTGTGTCCCTGTGGGAAGTCTCCAGAAAACCAACCCTGAGACTGCTGATGTGGCCCAGAGCAACCGGGGAGCTGAGAATCAAAAGCAAAGTCAGGATAATCTCTTAGACACTCATCTGGTACTTGTAGCTCTCCTGCAAGTTGCTATTCCCTGCTTCCACTTCCCAAGATCCTCAGGGTCCTGATGGCTAGGGAAGCTGATCCTGATGGCTCAGACCTCTAATCCTGACACTCTTAAGACAAGATTTCAAGTTTGAACCCAACCTAGGTAAATTAGTGATTTAATAAAGAGCATATCTTAAAATAATAGATTAAAAATGGGTTGGGATGTAGCTCAGTGTGAGGTTCTGAGGTTTGATCACTAGTATGAAAAAAAATCCTATATAGAACCATAAAATTGAATCCTATAGAGATGCTGTATCTCTCCCCACCAGGGTTTCATTGATTATCTAATTTAACCAACACATGTATTTATATAAATCCATTTTTATGTATAATTATTTTATTTATGATTATGTTTATATTTATTAAGCAGCTATCATTTACCAGGCCGAAGATAAATCGTAACAAATACAGACAAAGTTCCTGTCCTCACAAGGCTTCTATACCAGTGGAACAGCCGGCTGGCACTGATTAGAGGATCAAATTCCAATACTGCATACGGAAATGTTTCAGCTGCAATCAAAGCTGCTGCTGCTGCTGCTGCTGCTGTCTTAGCAAAAAAGTCCCTTTTGGCTCCTTGTAAGTCCTTTAACTCTTTGCTGGCCCAGTGTGAGCTTTATTAATATCCTGCTGCGTCCATTGTAGGCCCTCATTAAGTACTTGTTGATTAGTTGGCTGATTCTGCAAGTTTCCTAAGAGATATTCAAGTTTTTCTTTAAAATTTAGTTTTCTACATCTTTGACTTTTATCTTGTTTTCCAGCAGGGTCTCCACAGGAGTTGACTCAATGGTGATTTCGGTTCTGTATCTATAATAAGCAAATCCCTTAAACATTTATTTCTGGGGGTTATGCTGTACTCCAGCAACTTAATTTCATAGAATAACGTCGGGTTCATTTTAAATGAATACTTCAAAGCACCCACAGGCATAGAGTCATGTCTGCTACATTCAAGTAACTCAGAATTTAAACCACTCCAAGTGAGTTTTTGGCACATTCTTTTCTTTCAGAGAGCTCAGAGCAATGTGCGTGTTTTATCTCCTTGATTTCCTGCTTACCCGTCAAGCATTCACACTGGGGTTCCACCCAGGCCCTGGCCCAGGTGTCCGCAGGCAAAAGGATGGAGCTTTGTATTCAAAGATGTGGAGTGCTTTTAAAGCCGTACCCTAAACATTATTTCATTTACTTTCCCTTCTGCTTTTTCTTCTCCCTTCTTTTTCTTAAAGTCATTTCATGTTTCTGTAGAGAAAGGTTGAATTTCACTGAGGCTGGTAGCGCACCTGAAATCCTACATATATGCAGAGGCTAGGGCATGAGGATAGCAAAAGGGAGCTCAGCCTGAACAGCTCAGTGGGACTCTGTCTCAAAGTTAAGTAAAAAGGGATGGGAGTGTAGCTTAGTGGCAGAGTGCTTGCTTATCAGGGCAAGGCACTGAGTTCAGTGCACACACACACTAACCAACCAATCAACAACAAACAGCAACAGCAAACCTGAATCTCAAGTTCTTAGTGAGGCAGCCCCATTTGGTTCCTATTTCTACCCATGGGTGTTCAGTGCCCCCTTCCATGAGGAAGTCTTCCCTTTCTCCAGACTCCTGACACTTCTGTCCATAGACCTCATGCTGGATTTTCAAAGTTATGCCCTGTTAAGCTGACAATGGCTCCCTTTTTAGAGCTACCACTCTGACTGTGGATCCACAGATGCTCTTCTAAGCCCCTTCCGAAGCCACAAGCCTTTCTAGAGGAAGAATGTGTCTCAGCCACAGGCAGACACCTCCTGCATCTCATCCCTGCTGATTTGATGACTTCCCCTCTCCAAAGGTCGTGTGCACTGTGGACTTTCTAAAGCTTGTTTATCTGGGAAAGGGCTTTAGAGAAGAGATTGAATCCCGGCTGTCAATGAGTCTTTTCTGAAATGGGGCAGACAGATAAGGAGAGTTCACGTTGCCAGGTAATGACCTTGGGTGGACCCACTTGAGAGAGACAGAGGCAAGAGGAGCCTGGCTGGTGTCTTGTGTGGAAGGGCCCTGTCAGGAAGATGCATAGGCTGAGTCTTTGTCCCAAGGAGAAAGGCAGCATCCTCTCTGCCCCCAGAGAGCGAGAGAGAAGAGAGTTGGCTTATGTGGACATTTTCCTGCCTTTTTGGTGTAATGCTTAAATCTATATAAGCTGCTTGAATCATTCAATATTTACTAACATGTCTGTTACATAAGAGATACTATTTGTCATCTCTGTGTGTGTGCTTGGGTCTGTGACTGAGGCTTAAGCCCAGGCCCTTCATGCTAAGCAATATCCCCCCAACCCTTTTTGTGCTTTTTAATTTTGAGACAGGGTCTCATTAATTTGCTCAAATGCCTAGGTTGGGCTTGAACTTGTGACTGTCTTGCATCAGCCTTTCCAGAGTGCTGGAATTACAGGCCTATTGCACCAGCCCTGGCTCAATTGATAGCTTTTTAACCCAATATACTCCTCTCACCAGATGAGTTAGGTGACAAGAGTCCTGAGGTCAGAAATGTGTTCTGTTCCCGAGCATCTGCTGGGAACTGTGCACGTGCATCCTTTTTTTTTTTTTTTTTTTTTGTTAGGTTCAGTAGAACCGTAACAACAAAATATATGTGATGTACTCTCTCTTGAGTGTTGTTTGAATCACATTGGAACCCAAGACACAGACATACGATGTAGCTAGAAACTAGTGGCCAGCTGTGTAGAATTGAGCTTTTCATGGAAATGCATTTGCAACATTATTTAAAATTGCAATGAAATTAGAAACACTCTTGATGGCCATCAGAATGGGAATGCTCAAAATTGATGATATAGCCAAACCGTGGGCCATTCTGCACCTGTTTAATAAAAAAAGACTATAAATAGAACCATAGGCAATGACATCAAAAGATTGCCAAGACTATTTGTTAAGTGGAAAAAAAGAGATCTGACTTTCGTGATGAGCCGTTTATATTAAAAATACTTAGGTATGTTTATGAATGTGGATACAGCACACATTATTTTTGGATGCATGTTTTGTTTTTCTATTTCATAAGGATCATGTGTTTATATATGACTCATATAATCTAAAAAGATGAATAAGGGAATAAGTTCTAGATTACATATGACCGAAAGAGAGAAGCGCCAGAGCTGAGAGACAGAGAAGCAGTCTCTTCCTTGATTCTCTGGATACTGAGCCACTACTCTCTTGGCAGGAAAGACTAGGGACTTGGCGGGGTGGATCCCCCCGGGGCCTACAGAGTGGAGTAGGCACGATAATCAATATGACTTTAAAAATGGCTGACTCTGCTCGTGATCCACACCAGATGGAGGGGTCCTCCATTTGTCTTCATTTTCTCCTTCTATCCGAAGTGTCCGTGTTAATAGGGGGTGAGGGTTAGCCACGCTCACTTTTGGCTCCTTGTCCTCAGGAAAGGTATAACATGACTGTTTAAGGTGCTTTTCTGCAGTTACTTTTTTAGACCTTGACAACTGCTGAGATACGAAGGAGCTGCTATTGTATTTATGGCTTCCATTTTATTTTACACTGATATCGGTCACATATTAATAAAAAAGAATGTGTCTTGTGGTGATGTATGGTGAGATACTTAACTTCTCAGGAGCTACTGAGTCTATTTCTTTCTTTTTTGACAGATTATATACTCATTGAAGTTGGCAATCTTGTCTTTTTGGCTTGTAGGTGTCCCCTATAATTTTGTAGAATGGTACTGTTTTACTTGGCCATTTAATAAAGTGTTTTTTGGTTGAATGAATGGTTGAGTTAATAAATGGAGTAGTCTTTGGCGTTATTTTAATAAGAAATGTATGAAAAAGAGTCATGCAAATATACTCAGTATAAATGAGATCATGGATTGAAAACCATACAAAATATGTCCATCTTTCTAGCAAAATTGTAAGGGCAGCTTAAAAACAGTCTCTCCAAACATTAAGAAAGGCACAGTGAGTAATATAAAATACATGAATGCCTAAGAAGTGCGCTCACTATCCATATTTAACAAATGCTAACAGTGGCTTGTCAGGCTCACATCAGTTTTCTTTTTGCACAAGAAATAAAGCCTTTCAGTTACATTACAGCCCTGTTTGTTCTCTTTCCAATCCTATTCCTGTCCCTCCCATATCAAAGGTAACTGCGATGTTGTAGGGAGTGTGTATATTTTTCTACTTTCACTTTTTATCTAAGAGTATGTATACTTCCTTATACCGACCCAAGTCTTGTAAGTTGAACTTGACGTAATGGCATAGGGCTGTTGAGACTCCTTCTGTGACTTGCTTTCTTCTCTCAGTATTGTAACAGAGTTAGTCATGTCTATCTAGTTGGTTCATTAAAGCTGCTCTGTGTTATTTCTTGACTTATTTTTGCTGGGTGGTGTATATTCCCTTCTTGGGGCTATGCATATTTCTCCCCTAATTTTCACAATTGTTAACAATGCTGTCAGCAGCATCCTCATGGGTGTCTCCTTCTGCTTGCAAGGGTCGTCCCAGTCCCCTTGGGCATGTCCTTGAAGTATAATGACTCAACTGAAGGGGAATTCTGTTTTCAGCTTTACTAGATATTGGTAAAATATCTCCCCAAAGGTGTTCTAATTGGCCTCCTAAGTAGAAGTCCAGGACGATGCCTGCTTCTGCATGTGGTCTCCAGTGCTTGGTGTCATCAAATCTCTTTCTCTCTCTCATGGGCATTTATTCCTGGAAGGTGATTGTTATGTTACAAAGTTCAGTGTCTCCCCTTCTGGTTAATACTTCAGATGTATATAATAGCAAAGGCCATCCTGCCGTAATAAAGCTACCCTCAATTTTTGCCAATTGAACAATAAACTCCTACTCATTCTTCTAGTCCCCATTAAAATGTCCTCTGTAGTGTGTCCTTGGATTTCCACAGAGCATGGGCTGGGTGTCCTCTTGGTCTTATAGCCATGTTTCAATCTCATTTGTTATACTTTCCAGGTTGCATTACTATTACTTTGTGTGGCTTTTTCTATCACTGAAATGTGAGATTTTCTGCAGTGGGATAAAGTATGTCCTATTCACATTGATACTATTGTGTAGCTCCCTCCTGAGTGTAGCTTAGTTAAATGTTTGTCACACAAACACAAGAATAAATAAGTGAATGGGTAAATAAGTTAATAACTTAACCCACCAAAGTTTGCCAAGCACTTTCTAGGTGTGTGATGTTGATGAGAACTTCCTATCGATGTTCTGCCTTCGTTGAACTTACACATATGTGTTTATTGGGAAAGGAGATAAAAACTATATGGCAATAAACAAATATGGCAGGAAGAGCAGTCGGAGCTGAGCAGGGCCCAGTGGCATAAGCTTGTAGTTCCGGCACTCGGTGGCCTAAGGCAGGAGAATTGCAAGTTTGAGCCCAGCCTGGGAAACTTAGTGAGATTCTGGGGATGAAAATGTAGTTCTGTGTGACAGCCCTAGGCTTGATCCCGAGTGTCACTTCCATCATGCACCTGGTACCCCCAAAAGAAGTCATAGTTGAGTGATAGAAGGTGGCAAACATTCTGTCCTCCATCACTCCTATCACCTCTGACTTCAGCTGCAGCCAAGGACCAGGCCCTTGCTTGTGCCAGCTTCTCCCCTATGGTGCTTCTGCCTTGCATTTTCCTCAAGGACAGGGAACTGGCTCCTCTCATGAGTAGTGGCCTGAGTAAGTGTGCTGCTGGCCATAAGCTGGCCTTGTCCTTTGGTGGCCTAAGTTCTAATTGCCCCCATGATCACCGGCTCAGTCTTACACCCTTTATAGGTTTTCTCCCTATCCTTCTCTCAGCCTCCCTACAGCCACCTCTCCAATAAACGTTTTGTATCCAAATCTTCACTTTCAGCTCTGGAAACTCAAACTCAGTGAATGCTGAAGGCGCCACGAATTGATGAAGAGGTGCTTAGGAAAGAAATAGAACCTTTTAAAATATTTTTATTGGTATATGTTTGGGATATGTAACGATTACATTCATTTTGGGAAATCAGTGTGTGCGTCCATTATACTTAGATCGTTCTGAATACCTTTCCCTACCTCCCCCTCCCTTCCATCACCTCCTCTTCCACCTCTAATCACCTTCCCCATCTCCACTAAGGTTACCATCTTGTTTCCTAGCTTCTCTGCTTTATTTTACTCTTTAATTTATTTCTGTTTTGTGTTTTTCATATAATTGAAGTCACGAGGTAATTATTCTCCTGCAATCGACCTGTTTCACTTAACAATACGGTCTCAAAATTTATCCATTTTCCTACAGACAACTCAAATCTATTCTTTTTTAATGGTTGAATAATACTTCATTGTTTTAATTACCACATTTTCTTTATTCACTCATGTGTTTTGGGGGCAAATAGGTTGATTTCATAGTTGGGCTATTGTGACTTATGCTTTTAAACACAGGTGGACGTATGTGAGTAGAGTAAGATACCTTTTAAGTTCTTCAGGAAAGGCATAGCTGGGATATACACAAATAGAAAAATCTTAATAGTGTGTTTGTGGGCAAGAAAAGTGTTTCAGATGAAAGAAAGAGCAAATTTCACCCCAGCCTTGACCCTGACTGGAGAGTTTGCTGAAGAAGTGGCTCAGAGAAGCAGCTTGAACAGAGGTGACCAGGCAGAGAGCTGGCGAGGAGTGAAGACCCTGGAAGGCAAGGGATAGGCTGTTCAGTTCACTCTAAATGGATGGATTGGATGAGTTTGAACAGAAAAGAGGCAGGATGCACCCGGGTTTGCAATGCACACACGCATGGTTCTGATGGAAACAGGCCTTAATCGAATAATGGGCTGATCTGTAGGCCTGTCTATCCCGAAGCTCACCGATAGTTTTTCTCCTCATTTTCTCTTTATATTATGATGAAAAAAATGAAAAAGGAAGTTTTATTACTTACATATGTTAACTATATTATGTATTTCATATGTGGTCCAAGGTAATTCCTCTTCTCTCAAAACAAACAAACAGATAAACAAATAACAACAAAACCAAGAGCTAAAACCCCTCCAGTCTGTAGGTAGGACACCACTGATTTAGAGATTCCAAGTTATTCAGATCTGAAGGGCAATTGTATTTCATCAGACAGTGTGGAGGAAACCAGCTATTCTGGTTGGGACTGATTTGATTGTGCACAGAGATAACCTGGAGGTTAGCTGATCTCAAAAGTTGCTTTGGTAAAGCCTGTGAAGGAGGGAGGAGGAGGGGTAGGCAATATGCATTTGGGGCCAGCTGGAATTTCACCAGGAACTGAGGACCTGAAAATAGCCCTTGAGTTGGGAAACAGGTTGCAGACTTTCTTCTTAGGGATGGGTGGACTTCAGTGAGAGTGTCCGTCACTTATCAGCGTTTCTTAGCAGGAAAGGCAAACCTTCCTCACCAAACCGTACTGACTAACTCATCAGGTTTGGGGAAGAATGCCTTTCTTGTTTCCCGGAACAAAGCCCTGTAGCATCAGTGGAATGTGTGGCATTTGCAAAACGCTGCCTTCTTCTGTTGTTGCTGGGATTTTCTTTTGCCCATGTGGTATTGTGGATCCAGCCCAGGGCCTGAGCACTGAGCTTCATCCGCGGCCGGTTTTTAACTTCTGCTTCTGAGACAGGGTCGTTGCTAAGTTGAGCTGAGCTCACACTTACATTCGTCCTTCTTCAGCCTTTCGGAATGTTGGGATTACAGGCCTGCGACGTCAGATCTGGTTTCCTGGGATTTTTGAAAGAGGCGTTTTTGTGCGTCTTTCTTGGTTTGCTGGAAAATGAATGTCCTGATCAGATCATAGAATAGGACAACTTAGAGAAACGATGGCCCTTCCTTATTGAGTCTTGGAAGCAAAAGGGCCTAGTCACTGGTGACAGAGGCAGCAGATGCTCTGCGTGTGAAATTCTTTAGTCTAGGTGGTCAGGGTGTAGGCACTACTGTGGTCCCTGAGAGAGGAACGATAAAAGCTCAAAGAAGACAAGTGCCCTTTTCCTTCGTGGAAACTCAGGAATGAATAATCTGATACTAGTCTGACTTTCTCTGGGTCTCCTGTTCATTTGCTTTGTGTGCATTAAATATGTCATCCCGGGTGTAGCTGGAAAATGGAGGTCAAATTTCATTTTGGCTGCAACACGATAAAAATGACCTGCAGAAGGTTGATGACAGGTTGTTATTTCATGACCTGGAAGACAGTAAAGATCCGATGCAGCCTCTGTTGTGTCCCCTTCTTGCGTTTCTTTTCTTTTCTCCTTCCTCTCTTCTCAGATGGCTAGTACTACCTTTCCTTAGTAGTGCACCGTATGCACACATCCTGATTTGTAGGAGGGTGGTCTAGGTTTAAAACAAGAATGACCCATTTCTAACTGGCAATTTCCATCAGTCCAGGTTGAGTAGGCACCTTTCGCTGTGTCAATTCTTTGCGGAATCACTGACAAGTCATAAAAATATCCAGTGCCCAGGCGTGACATTCAAACACACTGTCTCTTCTGCTTATAGTTCATCAACTCCCAGAAGTCATCTATTTATAGCCATTAATGATTTCTAGGCAATTAGATCCCCCTGTTTCAACAACTATCGTGTTGTAGGATAAATCCTTCCCCTCAGAAAGCATGCGGCAGGCAGTTCCAGACATGGGCGAAGAGGCCAAAGTTGCTTTGCACAAAACAGGGAAGGGAATCTTTTCCGCTAGCACTTGCGATGGGTGGGAAGGCACATTAAATAAGGACTGTCAGCAATTGTGTCCGCACCAGGAATTTTTAAAACTCAGGAAGTGCTTAACCTCCTCAGAGCTTGGCGTCCAAGGAGGATGGGGATGGCACCTGCTGTCCTTCTCGCAGGAACAGCCTGGCTACTGCATTGCAGCCTTCTCCACTGGAGGTCCTTCATGAGTCAGGACGAGGGTTTCTGCTCCCACTTGCCTCGCCTGGCTTTGCTTTGCTTTGTAAAGATCATTGCAAGGGCTTATCTTGGGTAATTGTTATTACTACCATCTGCATTACAGTATAATTACCTTTCCAAAATGCTAGAACTCTTTAGCTGATGTTTAAAGATAAGTAATAGCCAAATAATTGCAAAGCCTTGGGATGCAGAGCAGGAGCTCTGCAGTGAAAGGTGGGCTGTGTTGATGGCATGCGTTTCTTCCTGCTCTGCCCCCCTCTTTTTTTTCCCTCTGTGGTACTGGGGATCCAACACAGATCCACCGAGCTATGCCCCCCACCCATTTTTAAATTTTTACTTTTGCTTTTAGAAAGGGTCTCATTAACTTACTAAGTTGCCCAGGCTGGGCTTGAACTTGTGATCTTCCTGCCTCATCCTCCACAATACTGGGATGACAGGCCTGTGTCCCCAGGCCAGCCTCTTCTGCTTTGCATTTTCCTTTCTTTTCTGGGGTGAATGGTCTCTCTCCCTGGTTCCCCCTTTATTTTCATAGACTGATGACTAAGTCGATGCTGTACAGTTGGTTGTTCCCTCAGTCTGACACCTACCCTACCCAAACCTCAGGGTAAGGGTGGTGGTGGTGTTCACTCACGTGACCTTGTGTTACCCGGAGCTCTTGGCTGGTGACTTTTGCCGATTCCTGAGGACTCACAGTGAGAAAGCAGATGCGATGGGCCAGGTTGGTGAGGACCCCATGGCCTCCTTCAGAGCAGGCAGGCAGATTCAGTGCTGTCTCTTCACTCTTGATTGCCCAGTTTTCAATAAGTTGTTTATTGAAACTTCTTTCTTGTTGGCTCTTATACCCAGCTTTAGGTGACAGTTGGGTAATTAAAACTGGAGTGTGTTTATTGTCCTAATCATTTGGCAGAACCTGAGTTGTGTGTGAACTTGGTGCTGTGGCTGCACACGCCATCACAGATCATGCACCTAGGTATGGAGAGCGAGGCATGAAGATGAGAATGGGAAAGGAGGAAAATCAGGAGAAAATGCGGATTAATTCATAATGCCGAGAAAATAAGCATGCCGATGTCATGATGGTTTGCCTAGAATGAATGTGTGGCCTTAAAAACTGATTTAAATTTCTGAGTGATGTTTGATGTTTATATTTCTCTGGAAATTCGTTTGACCAATTTCAGCAAATCTAACTCAGGTATTTGCATCACTAACATTCTTAAACATGTACATTAGCACCAGATGAATTACTTTGAGCCATGTAGCTGCAAGGAACAGTTGTAATCACCACAAACTACTAAGGAGAATAAGTACTAGCTTGTTAAATACCTTCCATCCCCAACTCACGTTTACAATGAAAACTTCTGACAGATGTAATAATTAGTATTATGGAGGTATGTAAATATTACAGCCACTTGGCGATTACTTGGTGCCACCAACCGAAGCTTTTATCAGCATCATCTCATTTACTCTTTGCAAAAGCTCTAAGGATAAAACTATTATTTCTCTCAGTTTTATAGATAAAAACTATTAAAAAGCTATTTAAATATTTTATCCAAATTCTTGATAATTAGCAGAGGCAGGATTTGAACCCAGGTCTAGATAGGGCAAGTCTAAGAGCTGGTACCCTTAACTCTATGTATATAACATGCATTCTACTCATCAGTACCTAGTTGAGGTATCTGTATCCAGGTATCCGTATCTACTTCTATACCATTTATACAGGTATAGACTCACACATATAGTTTTCCTGTGACTGCATATTATGACCCTGGGAGACTTTAGCTGCTGGTCCGTTGTAAGTCAAGATTTATCATGCTTAAGCAAGCTAGGACAGATATCATTTTTTTTTTTTCAACACAAGGTCTCACTCTCTAGTCCAGGCTGGTTCTGAAATTATGGTGTAGCCCAGACTTGTTTTGAACTCATGGCAATCCTCCTGCCTCAGCCTCCTTAGTGCTAGTATCACAGGAGTGCACTACCACGTCCGCTTATGCAGTGCTGGAGGGTTGAACTCAGGTACTTGTCACTTAGCTAGGCAAGAACTTTAACCACTGAGCTATTCTTCCAACCCTTGATGTTAGTTTTTAATCTCACTAGCAAAGGATATTCTGTACTCCATGAAAGAAAAATGTGCTGGGAAAGATACTGGTTGGTGACTTTGTGTTTGCATGACTGCTGTTAGCCTTGTCCCAGGTGAGATCACATTCCTTGTCTTGCTCCATTCTCATCATGAGTGAAACAAAATCATTTTTAAAGCATTTCATACAGCCTCACTTTGAGGAATATCTGTACCCATCAGAGCTGCCATCCAGAGACAAATGGAGTAGCTTCCTGATTGTGCTTGCTTCTTCTTCTTCTCTCTCTCTCTCTCTCTCTCTCTCTCTCTCGCTCCCCCCTCTCCCTCCCTTCCTCCCTCCCTCCTCTTCTCTCCTGGTTTTAGAAGGGAATAGATCTGTGCCTTACTCCTTAAGATGTATCCCAGGCAACTAATGTCTGAAATTCCTCTCTTCTATCTTGGCCGTTTCGGTGTCAGGGACTGAACTCCGGCAGCATGGGCTGTGACGGTGAACCTTGACACTTATCCTGTGCAGTCTTATCAGATGTTCTGTAGACAAGCAGATTCAGATGAAGGAAGGTAGAGAAGGCACGAGGGGAGGGAACACTTATGGAAATTGGAGGGGGTGGTGGGGCTTAAGGGGATGATATGGGGCTGGAAGGTAAACACCTTCTCCCTCCCTTGTCATTAAACTGGCGCTTACTCTGGTTGTTTAACTAGATTAACCAAGGAATGAGTTGAATCAGCATCGGCTGCTTTTGTGGAAGTTCCCACACTTTGTGCTAACAATGTGTGTTCTTTTTTGCGGTGTTGCTGCCTTGGCCTGTCTATCATGTTTCTTTTGTTTGTTGCTGAAATACTGATGGCACCCCTGCTCTGTAGGAGGCGCTGTGTCTGACCAGGGGGACTGACAGAGGGATAGCCTGGCATCTGTTCTCACTGGGCTCCCAGCTGGGAGAACTCCCTGAACAATCAAAATGCCTTGCACTTCATCAAGATCCACTAGGAGTCATTGGGATAGACTTTATAGTGGGCGACATTGAACTGTGGTCTTGAAGTGGGGAAGAATGGTATCCCCGCATGAGGAAACAGAGCAAGAGTAGCAACTTCTCTGGAAAGTATTTAGGAATTCTAAGCAAATACAATTTTAGAATTGAAAATTTCCAGTCCTGATAAATAAAGCCTTGTACAGTTTGCAGTTCGTGAGGGTAGAATAGATCAGTCCCCTGGGGGTCTCTTTGTGGGAGCGTTCCTGTCAAGATGCACCTCTGCACGGCTGGGGAGTGGTGAGAGGATGCTGGGCTGAAGGTCTCTGCTCTGTAACCTGTGGGATCTCCCGGCTGGATGCAAGTTGAATGTCCACAAAGGTACCCCTCTTCACTCCTGAGGGAACACGTGAGTCGCTGTAACTGGCGTCCCAGTAGTATTCCCAGCCTTGCCTCCTGCTATTTGCTTGGGAGTCACAGCTGGGGAACAGCTCAGGTAAAGACAAACACATTCCACATGGATACATTAATGCATTTAAAACAGAGGAAACCAGAAGGCCTCTGAGATACTGGAAAACCAAGTAATTTGATACTTGTGAGGAAAGTTCCTAAACATCCTTAAATTTGCATTACAACATAAATACGCTAAAGCTCCTGCACTTATAGACTCAGGAATTGATCTAGATCTCTCTTCCTGAACTCTTTCTTAATGTTCTGGTGCTGGGAAAAACAGCATTTCTAATTTACATGTCCAAATTGGTTTCAACTTACTTATATTGAATGATAATAGATTTCTTTTTCTTATAATTAATGTTGTCTGAAAACATAATACAGATTTAACTTATCATTGTAAAGATCTTAAGATTTTAATATTTTGCAGAGGCATAAATACCGTGTAGCTATAATTATTTCATTATGTAGGTATAAAAATAGGATATGGCAAAAAGTACATGCTTTCCCTCCCTGATTACTCTTAATGTCTCCCAAATTTCCTGATTTACAATATTCTCTAAGGATGTAGATTTTTCTAATTGAAGTACAGTAATTTGCATATTTTTAGACCTTGTTGACACAGTTAATTGATATGTCATTACTTATATCATGCTGAATATAATTTACGCTCTGTATTCACAGCAACTCACAATGCTGTCCTTCTGGGGGGAGAATTCACAAAGTAGTGTTCCTTGTTTTCCTTTTTGCTAAGCTAGACTGTGGCCACCACAAACTCCAAAAGGGCTAACAGTCCCTTGGCAGGGCTTCCTGGTCAGCTAAACATTAACCATTAACGTAGCAACTGGACAGCTCTTACTACTGTTGGTAAATGTACTGTTTTCTTAGCAGTTTATTTTCAGAGACTTTCACGTGCTATTATCTCAATTATCCCTCTCGTAACCCTTGAGACAGGAACCACGATGCTCTTCCTCAGGAGCCCATGGAAGGATGGGGCCCTGAAGGCTGGTTTAAGGTCACAGGGCCACGGGATTGCAGAGCTGAGATAGGACACAGTTCTTCTGTGTCCAACACAATGGTTTCCCGCTACTAATCAGCAAGGAGGTAAGAAAAGAGGGTCGGAGGCCTGTACAAGAGACAATGGGAAGGTAACCAAGAATCACTAGGAGAGCCGTGAATCCAGCAGCTGAGCTTAGCGACATGGGACCAAAGCTTTCACGCCTGCAGTGTCCCGCTACATAGGAAGACTTTCCTGGTCTCGAGGGAGGTCGCGCCCCTCCCTCTCTCAGAGAGCTCTAAACGGGAAGTTGTGTGCTCCGAGGATGGGGCTCTAGCCTCTCATGGTCTTTTGTCACATCGCTTTCCGATGTCCAAATGAGGCACTCAAAAATAATTGCTGAATGGCCGAATGAGTGAATGAATGGCATTCTTCAGAAGTTGGAGTTATGCCTTATTGTTCTCCTGATGGGCGGTGATTATACCCGTGCCAGCTGCGGCCACCCACACCCGGCTTCACCGCACAGGCTCCCTCTGCAAGGGAAGATTACTTTCTGTCTTTTTCCTTCTCTTTTTTTTCTTTCTTCTTTTTTTATACTTCTCTTTTTTTTTTAAAAGCTCCATTACTCAGGGAGAATTCTCTTGTTAAAAAGAAGGCTGGAATCTGGCCTGGCATTTACGTGGATTGCTAAAGATGTAGGATCTGCTTTTGGGGGATTTCCAAGTGTGCAGTCCATCCTAGCAGCTGAAAATCACAACAAATGCAGTCCAGAAAGCACACGAAGGCGAGACATTATCGCATAATGGAAAGAGCATTGGCCTGGGAGAGAGACAGCCCCGGGCATGGCTCCAAAGCCTGCCGTTTACTGGCCGTGGAACCCCTTGCAAATCACCCCTTTGAGCCTCAGTTTACTTCTCTGCACCACAGGGCTCTAGTTAATGCACCTCTTGGAGGGCATTTTGGAGATCAGGTATGTTAAATGCCTAGCCAGGTGCCTGGTGCCCGCTGGATGTGATTTCTCTTCCCTCATTCACGTCCAAGCTGTCATTGAGTCCATTTCAATGAGTTGTAACTTGTGCTCAGAGAACACACACAGTGAAATTCTTTACTCACAGACAGGAAGTCCTGTAACTTTTTTGTGCCGTATTACTTGGGCTGTGAGCACAGGTGTAGGGGTGCTGCTTTCTTTCCTCAGCAACTGAGGGTCTTTTATCACACTGAGAACCACGGGGCACCCCTAATTCATGGAAGGAGACAGTGTTGGGGCTGTGCAGGCTCTTGCTCTTGTGTCTAGAGCTTGTTCTGATGAGGAACAGTCTTCATCTAGAGGCCTGAGCTGTTGATCATTTTACCCTGAAAGTGAGAAACGGCTGAGCTTCAGAGGAGAATGAGAGATGAACGTTGAACAGCGGCTAGAATTTGCCTTTGTTTCTAAAAGAAGAAAAACATAGTAGCAAAGACCCGGTCTAAGCGACCTCGATTGAATCCTGCCTGTGGCTGTCACTTCCTTTCCCTAGAGGCTAGGTTTCCCTTTCTGGAAAAGAGGGGTTCATCAAACCTATCGTATAGTGCGTCAGGACTGTTGGAACCTGGGAATCTGTGAGGATTCAGGCATAATACAAATTATTTCCACTACAGTACCACCAGGCCTATTATATCTTACACTTAATAACCTTTATTTTTTTTGTATTGTGATTTTACCAAAGATGAGTCTATAGCAAAGAAGTCACTGTTTATTGGGGGTTCATACTTTTTACAAACCTTCCACAATTCTTTGCTTTTAATTAATTAATTGAGATGCACAGATACACACACTCACACACACATTATACTAGGGATTGAACCCAGATCTTCCACACTGAGTTATATTTCCAGTACCCCCCAACCACCACCTTTTTTTCAAGACATGATTTCCCTAGGTCAGTGAGTTCCAAAGGCCAGGCTCAAACTTGGAACCTTCTTGCTTTGTACATCCAGAGTGTTGGAATTACAGCCATACTCCTTGATGTCCACATATCCTAGGGAATTTTGCTTTGGTTATAGCACCATACAAGTACCTCGAAGGGAGCCTCTTAGGCAACAGACTGTGACAGCAAGAATTTGTTTATTGAAATAAATAATTTTCATCATTACAACAAAGTGTCTTGCAGAAATGGGCTACAGAGCAGGTGTGCCCGTGAGGACAGTGCTGAGGAACAGTGAAAGGCACAGAGCTGTCAGGCGAAGTGCTTTGCTGGGGTCCCTGGGTAATCTAAAGGGGACTGCGAGGGATAGAAGAGACAAGAAAGGAGAGCCAGAATCACCATGACCAAATCTATGTTAAAGAAAAAAGTGCCTGATAATTTCAGCTTAATCAGCCTCTGTTTTCAAAGGGATTTCAACCTTGTGATTGAACGGTGAGTACTGGGCACAAGTGAAGTAGTCACCTACTGCGGGCAGGATGTAAGAGCCGTAGATGGCAAGGGAGGGAGTTCTCATCTGTAGCTGAGGCAAGTAAGGAAGGCTACTTGGAAGAAGGTTGTCTTAGCTATGTTGCTTTGGCCCAGCTTCTGGAAGCCCATTGTCTTCCCCATCCCAGGCCTCTGCGTGTGCTGCTTTGTCAACCTGGAATGCCTTTTCTGACATGCTGTAGCTAACCAACGTCTACTCATCTTTCAGGCCCTGTTTTAAACATCCCGTCCCCGAATGATCTCCCAATCTCAAGCAAGTCCTTCATGTTATTCTTGTTCAAGGGCTCCTGCTAATTGTCTTTTTGGACATTTATCAAAAGTTTGTGATTATAGATGTACTGGAATATTTCCTTAATATTATTCGCATAACTAGACCGTGAGCCCTGCGAAGTCAGGAACATAGGTAGCTTTTATCCCCCCTCTATTGCATAAGGTCTAATATAGTACCTGTACCATAGTAGATAGTTATTCTTCCTCGTTTATTCAGCGAATGAATAAAGAAAGCATCATATTTGGTTTTTCTTTGGTGGCACTGGGGATCAAGCCCCCAGGGCATTCTCATTGAGCTATATCTGTTCCCAAGTTAATTTATTTAAGTATTATTATTTTTTATTTCAAGATAGGGTCTCCCCAGGTTGCTGAGTCACTCACCCATTCTAGACTCAAGCTTGTGATTCTCCTGCTTCAGCTTCCCAGCATGCTAGGACCATAGGTACAAACCATCACACCAGACTCCATCACATAGTTGCTGATCTGGACAGGACCATAGCAAATGTCAAACATAAAGCTTCACTTTCCTGAAAGAAGCTACTGAAACCAAAGACATGAATTCACCTAACCCACAAAAATGTAGTTGGTAGAAGAACCTACACTAGCAAATGAATTTTCTGTACTCTAAACCAGTGATTGGTTTGGTGTAAGGATATTTTGCCCTCATTCTTGGATAATTGCAGAAGAAGGTCACTATATGGTTACAAGAGGAGATTCTTACGTCAGCACGTAGTAGCTGTGTGATTGTTGGCATAACATGGGCATAAAGAGTCCCCACCTTGTTGCCCTATACATGTTAATTGTGATCCTTACAGTGCCCACACCTCCATTGTTATCTTGAGCCAAAGTGGATGGCCAAGGGGATGGGTATTCATGGCATCTTATCATCCCAAAACCAAAAGTCCCAGAAAGGCAAAGTAAGTTGCGCCTGCATTGGTCTCTCTGGAGAAAGTATGATGTTTGGCAACTTGAAACAAAAGGGAGTTTGAAAAAAAAAAGAGAGAGACCAAGTTTTTCTACATATAGATTCTTATTGGAAAAATATCTCTGGCTGCACATAGGAAAGCAGTCTCAGTGATCACAGAAGGTCCACAATTTTTTTGTAGTCAGTTAGTTGCTGTCTTTCCTTGGCAGCCCTGCCCAGGGTCTGGTCACTGGTGGCTTTGCAATTCAGTGGGTTAGAAAGTGAATCATGTCCCCATTCAAAGGAGTATGTGCTCCAAGGTGGCTTCAGCTGGTACTGGACAGTCTACCTTCAGAGAGTATGATGCTTTGATAATGTGTTAAGTCATAGCAAAATTAGCCCTTCTTTCCCATGTATCAGGCACTGTTCTGAGCCCCTTTCCTGCAACTGATATTGAGTTCACCATCTTGGCAAACCTAGTAGATGGTACAGGGGACACTGCGACCCAACAAGTCAGCACAAGCTACCCTAGGTCATCCCGGGAAATGTGCCGTACTTTAGGTTTGAGCTCAATGGTTTAATCCAGACAAGCCCATGTTCTTCGTAACTGAGTGATTGCAGCCATGAGAGGCACAGCTGTAGGGTGACAGGTGGAGGTATTTGAAGCCTGACTATCAGCTGGGTTGCTTGAGTCTAACTTACTAGAGTCACAGAAGAGTCCTCTTTGCATCTGGAGACACTTGACACCAGGCTTCTGTCTCCGTCTCTATTTGTGTGTCTGTCCTGCCTCTCTCTTCCCTCCTTTTCCTTGTCCACTCTGAATGCCCTATGTGAGGCTCCTGCCTGAACACGTTCTGTACAGCTGACTATTGACACTTATGGCAGAGGTATCAACAAGCCACAAGTCATAAACATTCAAATTGAACTTGTACTTGAATAAACAACCATCGATTTAGGGATATTCTCCCCTCTGTCTCTTCTTCCCTCCCCAAATATCTGTAAACAGAATCTGACCCAGGGACAATACTTCATCTGTGCAACACTTTTGTAGAGTTAGAGGGGAGAAAAAGGCAAAAATTTCAAAAGACCTGAAAGAAAGCAGTATTCCCAACTGGAACAAAACAAAACAAAACTATTCTCTCCAGCTCAAGACATACAATAAATCACCCATACAAAGAGCCTAATGTTTAATCTGAAAGTTGGCAAGTGCTTTGCCTTGCTTCTTGGTCTGGCTGAGGGAGAAACCCAATGCCAGCATCTCTACGGCTGAGAGAGAGTATGGGGAAGTATCGATCGCTTGCGTTTGGAACGTGGTGGTTCCACGGCTGAGGGTTTCTGAGTTTTGGAGGTGTGCTCCTCTTAGTGCTTCTGGAGAATCTCAAGGTTTGCTTGGTAATAGGAGTCAGGCCTAAGATGGGAAAACCACCTGCCTCTCTTTTTCTGGTGTAAGACTCAAGAATTTTAATAATTTTTGGAATTACACTGTGACAGGTTGAGGGTTTTCTTTTTCCTTTTGGTGGAGGGTGGTGAAGGACATAATTACCCAAGTTTCAGGAAATATCTAGAATTTCATGAGGGAAAATGTCAACATTTGCTGCATCTGATGGTTTCATTTTATACATGTGAAAACAGAGGCAAATGTCTGTATTAAAGGAGAGTAATTGCACAGATCCGTGTCTGCACTTTTCTCGAACACACTGTTAAGATCATAATTAAGCCTCTACGCCTGTTAGACAATGAACAAGACCCTCTTCTTGGAGCACAGTGTGTTTTAGGAAGCTTGCAGCGTCACCGAGGGGGCATGCGGGCGGCAGGCAGCTCTCCTTCCCACTCTGCTTTTTCCATGCCTGCCCCCTTTTCTGTTTTTCCTTCTCTTTGTGCCTCATCTCACTACTCCCTCCTCTTTCCTCGCTGATTTTCTGGAGAAACCTACGGCTTGACTCTTGAAGTGACTTGGGCTGGAATGTCTTGGAGAATGATCAGGGTTTAGCGTCTTACTCTGTTTCTTGAGCTATGTGGAACTGTAAGCAGTGAGATGGGGAAATGGTCTCTAGCACCCAACACAGCTTTATTGCTTTCATCTGCCTCAGGTTGAGGTGGGCACAGAGAATGCACACCAGTCACTCTTCTGACATTCATTGAGCACCTACTGTGTGCAAGGCACTCAGGTAGGTCATGGAGAGGCACCATTTCTGTCCTCGAGGACCTGATATAATTGGTTGTTGGAGAAGAAAGGTATCTTCCACAGGATCAAGTAGGGACTAAGCACTTGGGAAAAATTGGCTAATTTCTTATATACCTCTTCAATACTGTTGATACTTTCACAAGTCTTAAAAGACTCACAGGGGAGATAGGAAACATGGAGTTTTAATGCTGATCCTTGGGCATCTGTCTTACCAGAAAATGGGATATTCTCCTTTTTTTTTCCTGCAGTAAATTTACATGTTCTCAAAAAGTAAGATTACCAAATTAAGGATAATAAAGCTGAACAATGGGTGAGAAACTCACAACAACGCCAAACATGTTGTGTTCAATAATTGTTAGCTACTATTAATATTGTTGTTTTGATTGGCTCCAAGGCCTTTGCAATCCTAGAGTTTCAGCATCAATTCCAATTAGTTCAAGCAGTACTTTTACAATGCCACATTCCCCCACTGGTAGCAGAGAGTAGAGGTAACTAAGAAAGTCGGATAGAAGATACCAAGATGGAACATGTTTAAGAATGTAGCTAAGGAAAAGTTAGCAGGGCTTTTTTTTTTTTTTTTTTGGCTTGTTCTTGTTTTTAGTCTTGTAAATACAGAGACCTGTATATGTGGAGTTTTGTATCTTTTCTTCAATTTGCAAACCCATGATGTCCCCCAAACTAGACACTTGTTAAGATTCTGTTAAACATCTCTGCAAAGTGAGGCCCTGAGTTGAATCTTGCATGTTTTTCCTCTTTTATCATCAGCAGATCCCTTCCAAGATCAGATGTTCCCAAGGTCATTGAAGAGAGAATGAAAGAAGAGGGCGGGGGAGAACACAGGAAGATCACCCTGTGGCACGGAAGTGCAGCCCTGCTTGCTGCAGGAGTGCTCTGAGCACAGGCAGGATTTTCATCACAGACTCATGCCCAGCAGGGGGCTGGAAATGTGCCAGGTGTCCAGTGACCATTCTCACGACTCTACGGCAACTGCTTACGTTTTCCTATAGACACTTCTTGTAGATGAGATAATTTGCTATAGTTGCAATGCGTAGCATTCAAGAAGTTGGGTTTTGGAGTGAGGGCTTTGGTTTAGAATGTGAGTTTCCCAGTGTTGCAACTAGTGTGATTGTAGGCACTTTTCTAAATGCCCTGTGCCTCAGTGTTCTCATCTGTGAATGGAGCAGTAAAACTTCCTACCTCCCCAGGATGACTTCATCTATTAAGAGTGCATAGACCAGTGTGGGGCAAGTTCCAGAGAAGCATGTGATGTGTGACTGTTGGTCCAATTGCACCAGCAGTTGTGTCTTTTACTGTGTACCACGGGCTTTGGAAATGGCTACATGATGCGCTTTTGTCCTTCTTTCTATCTGGTTATCTTTACAACATCCCTATTTGGAGTTGCTTCTGCAGAGAGGCATTGTACAAGCCATTTTGCCGTCTCATAGTGCTTCTCAGAGCCTGGGTCATTTATATTATTCCTTTAATGAGGCATGGATTGTGTGGCTCCCACTCTGGAATGGCAGATGATTGAAGGCAGAGATGTTGGTGTATTGTTCTTGTTCCATGTTATTCCTGGTGCCCAGCAGAGCCAGGCCTGTTGAGGATGCAGAAATAGAGACCAATTTGTTCTGTGGTCCAGCAGGATTAGTTCCAAGAGCTCTAGCGACTTTCGAGATGACTTGGCTTGCGCAGTCCACCATTCATCTTCTTCCTCTTCAAATGTGGTATCAAGACCCGAGTACCATCAACCAGTCATGATCTTGTCAACCCAGAGGATTCTGGATGCATTCCTGCTAGGAAAATGGACTGCATATTGTGTCCTGGGGGTGAAATCTTGGTGGCTTTTCTTCACTGATGGTCCAGCCATCTGATGTACACATTAGTTACTGGCTAAATAGCCTGTCTAGAGCCAGACTTTTCTTGTATGATTGTGGTTGACCATGCAGGACTTAACTTTTGTCCTTGTTAGATTAAGTTTTCTTGGTTCTCTGCCACGTTTCTGTTTGTCAAAGTATCTTGGAACTTTAATTCTGACATCTATTGTATGAAGCCGCTCTTACCTTCTCTTCTTCTACCTACTTACACGGCAGGATTTATAGACCTTCCTTCAAGGTCCTGTCAAGACTGTGGAGGAGAACAGAGCCTGTGGCAGCCAGTAGAGACCTTCCACATGGACATTTATCAAAACATGTACCCAAATTACAAACAGTAGCTAGTGTTATTTAGCACACATGAGGTTCTACTCTATGTTTTGAACAAATCAGTTATTTAGTTTTCATAAAACTGCTATAAACTAAGTACCCTTATTCCTCATACATATAAGAGAAACTAACTAATTATTAAGAGAAAAATCAAGGAATTTTTCCCAGGATACTTCAGCAGAGTTGGGATCCAACCAGAAGAGGATTTGAACTTGTGTTTTCAATTTTGACTCACTTGTGATTACTCAAAGTTGATTTATGGTGGTCTTACAGCTGCCAGTTACTAGGATGAGGTACAGGTAAGCATTTTTTTGTCCCTTGAGTGGTCATATCTTCAGTTTTAATTTTGTAAATGACACAGTGATGTCCTACTTAAAAGCATCTGTTGAGGATTGAGGGTATTAAAGATGTTGTGGGCGCTGGGAAGAGTCTAGCATAGGGGCTCCCCAACCCAGGGCCACATGATGGTACTGGTCCATAGCCTATCGAGGGTCAGGCCCCACGGCAGGAAGGTGAGTGGCAGGTGAACAGGTGGGCACATCTTCTTCTGCACTCATGCGCCACTCCTCAGGGCTCACCTTACTCCCTGAGTTCTGCTTCCTGTTGTGTCAGCCCAGTGTGTTAGACTCTCATGGGAGCATGAACCTTACTGTGTACTGAGCACGTGAGGGATCTGGGCTGCATGCCCCTTAGGAAAATCTGATGCCTGGTGATCTGACATGAAGCCGAAGTGGCAATTGTAGTGCTGGGAAGCAGCTGCAAATGTGGTTTCACATTAGCAGAGAGGTTTGACTGCACAGCAATGTAATACATGTAAATAAAAATATGAGTATGGTACATCAGTTGCTTTTGGATGTACGTTGAATTTAGTGGTGTCATGTGACAAGCTGAATCTGGCGTCAGGCTTTAAGGAAAACAAGTTTAGGGCTTCCATTGATTCTTCATTGTGGTGAGTTTTACAGTTATTTAATTATCTTACGATATTAGGAATAAAGTACACAATAAATGCAGTGCACTGGGGACATCCTCACCCACCCTCACCCCACATCAGTGGAAAAACTGTCGCTCCCCCCCCCCCCCCGAATTTGGGGCTACTGGTCTCCAGCTGCTGGACAGCTTTACCCAGTAGTCTACATGAATGGGAATTACCGATGTCACAGCCTCACAGCCATAGAGGACCTGATAGTATTCACCATGCCCATGTGCAAGTGGCTTACTCAGAACATGAATGATGAAGAAAGCCAAAAACTCAGTAAAGGCCAATGAAATAGTATCCACTTGTTAGGTTCATGGTCAGAACAGTTGAACACCAATCTTCGGACAGCGAGGCAAGACATTGCTAAAGTGAGTGGCCAACGAGTCGTTCTTTTCAGCGCAATTCCTTTTGGAATTTTGATAAAACCCTTAAAAGTTACCCTCTCTAAATAGGTATTATTCAACGGGAAAGAGCCAAAGTTCATTAAATATGAACAAAGCAATGTTTCTTAGAGTATAGTCAGTAGGATGATTTTAAGTGGTACCCAGATGAAGATGTGCATTTTACTTTATGAAGTGTATAAAAATATAAGTCGTTTCTAAGTAAGTGATATCCTGGTTATTATCACTTAGGATTAGACAAAGTCAAAAATGGGAATCCATTTGAATTTCATTTAAAGCAAAATATTCAGTAAATAACAATACAGGTAATTTTCAGATTAGAAAAGATTGTGAAAAGTGATCCGCAAATGAATAACAGTTGGAGAATATTGGACTAATGAAATGTTAATCAAAAAATGTAATGTGTATGTAAATGACAGTAAAAGTTTTTCCTGCTCATTATATTTTCAGAGCTCAAATTGGGCATGTAGTCAGAGTGGATGCTGTTATTTATCTCAGAAAGAAGAGTTGATTAATAGGAGTAAGACCATAATGATGGTAAATCCCAGAGAGACATCACTCTTTGGTGGAATAGAGGGTACGATCTGGTAATAAAACACACAGAGAGGAATAATTGATCTCTACTGATTATTTAAATTAGTGCCACGCTTTTAGATTTTTATATTACTTTAACTCTCCCACTCCCGACATTTAGCTTTTATTTACAACATAATCCTTATTTTTCTATACCAAATAAAAAACATGCCAGTTGAGACAACCTTGACTTTCCAAATTCTGTTTTTTAGTAACTGGTCCTCTGTTGGCTCTTTCTTGCTGTGTAACAACCCACCCCACCTTAAGATTTAGTCATTGAAATAACAGCCACTTATTTAGTGTGTGATTCTATGGTTCTGCAATTCGGCCTTGTCTCAGCTGGGGCTGTGCACATATTTGCAGCGAGCTGATGGTTAGCTAGGCAGCTTCGCATTTGCAGCTTGGCAGCTTTGTCCCCTGGGGTGATAGAGGCGGCTGGACCATATATCTGTCATCGTCCAAAAGGCTAGTATAGGCTTGTTCTCCTGACAGGAGGAGGATCCTAAGAGAGTATGTGAAAGAGTGCAAGACTCCCCGGGCCAGAACTGGGCAAACCGCTGCTTCCAACACAGATTGGTGACTGCAGGTCCTAGCTGAGATGAGAGGGGCGTAAAGTTACATTGCAGTGGGGGCCAGTGTTAGGGGAGGAAAGCATTATGGCTCTTCTTGACAGTCTCTTGCCAAAGCTTGATAATCATGCCACCTTGGATGAGTCACCTCACTTCTGTTAGCCTTAGTGCCTTTTGTGTAGAAAGGTGATACTAAGCCAGCCCCTCGGCTGTCACAGTTGTGACACAAATTCAGCTGGTCACAGACCATTCTATATGAGCACACCTTAGCCCAATCTTGACACAAAGAATGGTCCCGTGAATGGCAGTGACTCTTTTTATTATTAATATAAAAGAAGATAAGCTGTAGGTGGAGAATCCTGAGTAGGTTGTGGTTAAAAATAGAAACAAAACAGGTGACAAGACAAATCCATTGTAATGAGATATGAGCTTACCCCACATCTCCAACCGCTTAGCTATAAAATGTGTTTGTTCATTACCAGTTGATGGCTTTTTGAAATCGTTCATTTTTATTTCCTAACAAAGGGCACTTTGTTGAGTGCGTCACTATCTGTAGAAACGCTTCAGTGTTTGCACCAAAAACTCCGCTCAAATGTTGGCCCTGGCGATACCTCTTAGTGATAATTTTCGAGTTGAGTATTATGCATCAGGTAAATAATTGTGCACGTTAAGTGGTCATTTTAGACTGTGCATTAGCAGGTGGAATCGGACAGCCTTTTCCAAGAAATTGCCAACTTTCCTTCCCTGGTGGCAAACTGCTTCAAGGAAGATAGCAGAGCATGCGGTGTCGGTGTGCAGATGCAGATGTAAAGAAGAAGAATAAACCTCTTCACACTGCTAGTTCTTTCAAGCAAAGGTTTAGTACATTTGCTGTTTCCTTTCCTTCCTTGCTGCATAACCTCACATAGAGTGTTATTTGAGTGCCACTGGTAAAAAGGACGACTAGACAGATGCCATCGGAACTCGGGGTGTTGTTTTAAAGTACAGACACCTGCAGGTGATACTAGCAAGCATCCTCTAGCAAAAGTGCTTCTTCGTGTGCCATTTCCTGAACTAGGCTCTAGAAGCATGGATTGCATTTTTTTAATTAAATGTGAGTTAATAAGTACATCTTATAGTGAAGACCAAGTGAATGATGGCTTATAAAGCCCAGTGATATCTCATTTATGTAATATTACAAAGCTATCCTTCTTTAACCTAAATTCTTCTGCCACGTATGTTTTCCGATGTGCAGTTTTACTCCAGGTAATCATGCATGCAGTGCACTGCTTTGTCATACTGTAAACTAACCGATACATGACATATGGGGGGACTGCTTCCATACCAGCTGACATTTGGAATTGCAGATGACTTTTTGCGAATGCAATCTATATCATCCCATTGGGATTAATCACTCGTACTGTACCCCTACCCTGAACATGCTCGATGTAATGACAATGAGCACTTTTCTTGTGTGGAGTCACTCATGCACAAGGTAAACTCCTTGAAGACACAGCATCAGTGTCTTGTTACTGGTGTATCTGACACTTCCCAGAGTGCTTGGTATCTCCTTGACTCTGAAGTACAGAAGAAAACTTTGGTGGTCTTAAGACGTCACCTAAGCCCCGCCCTCAGGGACTTTACTGACTTGTGTTGAAGGAGCAGAGCATCATAAAGGTTGAGTTCTAATAGGCCTTCCTGAGAATCATGGGAACATTGAGCTCATTTCTTTATGGAATGTATAAAATCCGGCCAGTTGGCCTCATGTTGGTGGTTTGAAGTCTGTTGCTTTCACCTCCCACCCTGCTGGACTTTTTCTCTTGATTCCACCTCCTGTCTCCAGTTCTGTTGTGTCCGTGTGGATCTTTGAGTTGGCATTACTGGTACTATTAGTTGTCTTGATTTGGGTTATGCTTCTCTGAGAAAGGTGGCCATCAGAGGTGCTGTGATTCCTTGGCTGAGCAGTGGTGACCCTCCGGAGGCCTTGAATGGAATGCTCAGCGCGAGGGTATGCGTACTCCCAATGTGCACGAAATACAGTTTCAGTTGCATAATTCTACCTTTTGTTTTGTCTGTCTAATTGCTTCCCTTCTCTCCCTGTTGTAATTTTCCTGACCCTCTTCTGCCTTTGAGCAGTACCTCCTGGCTTTTCCTCACCCACCTGCAACTTCCATGCTAATTCTTATATTACCTTATCATTTTATCCTTCCGCTACACCTTTGTGTATTCATTTTGCTTCTGTTTAGTTTATTCTTTATGCTTTGGTGCTGGAGGCCTTTGCGTATGACAGGCAAGTATACTAGCACTGAGCCGTACTCCCAGCCCTCCATTACACAAGTTTTGTTGTATGGCAGGAGTACAGGGGGCGATGGAGACTCAAGGAATAAAGAACATGTAATAACCAGTTGAGGCATTTTACAAAAGGGGATAAATTCACTAGCTAAAATGCTAGCTGTATCCTGTGTCAGTGCCATTGCTGGTTGCTTGGGACCAGGCAGTGACTAATACTGACTGAAACGGGAGATTGGAGCCAAGGACAGAGATCTGCTTAATGCGACACACTTATTGCAGACCCTCAGCAATAGTCTAGAAAGTTCTAGAATGTGGTTATGCCTATAGCCAAGCTCTAGACATAAGGCTGTGGGAAGTGGTTTTTTTTAGGGTAGGGAAGGAAAATCCCATCCCAGGGATCCTCAGAAATAAGCTGACTGGAGTGAAGGGTAAGTCCTGTCACAGTTTTTCCAACAGGAACCCCCAGAGTGCTTGCTTAAGGAGATGGACCAGTTGACTCTGAACATCAGGAGTTGTCAACCTCCAGAGCCCCTGGGAGATGACAGGGTCAGATGGTAGCTGTAATGAGATTCTTCTTTGATAAGTAGAGCTATGAATGGGGTTAAAATTAATGATTTTTATTACTTATGTAGAACTTGGAGCCCTTAGCTACAAGGGCCGGAAGCCCTCTCTTGTGCCTTTATGAGGTCTGGTCATGAATATCGTGCATTCTGATAGCAACTGTCATCCCACAGAGAGGCAAGTTTGTGAGAACATTCTGGTGCCTCTTCATCCACCTTGGTCCCGTTATTCAGATGTGGCACAGGTACTTGTTGCTTTTCCCCAAAGTAAAATGGTCATGAAAGATTGATGTTTTGAATGGATGCAGGACACAGGGCAGTCATGGCAGCGTAACTGAGGAAGCAGAGAAAGACTTCCAGAACTGCTTCAGAAAGTGGCACGAGCGATGGGATAAGGTTGCTCAAATCAGAAGGTGGGGGCGGAGGAAGAGTATTTTGAGAAGGTTGATGGTACTATGTCTTTTACTATAGTATTTAAAAAATTTAAACACATGTACTTTTTGGTTGTAACTTATATGTATAAATAAGAAAAAACAACAAGAGGATAAAAACACTCACCAGAAATCAGAGCAAGCTGAATATTTGTGTTCACAAAATGGGATCATCAGTTTATCACGAGGAGCAGGGAAGAACCTTCGCAGCTCCCAGGGCAGCATTCCATTTTCTCCAGTAAATAATACAGGGTTTCCCCCATAATTACCTGATAGACTGGAATGGCTCCTTGGGATCCATTTCAGTCTATTGGGTAAATGATATGTTTTCTAATGGCATTTTTTACCCAACAGTGAAGCTTGGGAACTAATGATATATACAGTGAAGTCACTGTAGGGAACTATGTGGAAGCAGTAGTTACTTTTATAAAGTTATACACTAGGCTCCATGCTACAAGATTCCAGGGAGACGATATTTGTATTCAGAATTACCGGAGAAAATAAACACTTTGCAAGAACATTCTTAGGGCATTTTCACAGGATGTCTGAAGAGGCCGTGTGCTGGGCAGCATGCCACTTCCAGCCAATGACATCCCATTTGAAATGCAGCTGCTCTTTGTTGCTATGAAAGACATGTATGAGTTAGTCTGGGAAGATCCCATGACTGGGCCCACCTGGTAGCCTGGATCATCTGCCTTGGAGCTGTTGATAGAGGAGTGATTTAGATTACTGGGATGTCCATGAGGTCACGGGAGAAGATCCTGAACAGCACTCGTAAGACATGGGCTGAAACAGAGCTCGGACTCGTCAGGGTAATTCGCGTCCCCTGCTGAGTTTCATTCTCTGTCTTAAAATGGGCATAACCAAAGGGGGTGGTAAGGCGAGAAAGGGAAGTGCATTATTTTCTATTATTATTGTAGGAATCTTCCTGTCATGTACCAGGCCTTCAGGGAGAGCTTGGTAGGCAGCCAAACTGGTCATAGATCGTTTGGACGCAAGATAAGTATTCTCCAAACTTTGATGCTTTTGTGAGTCACCTGGGATATCTGTTAAAATACAGATTTCCAAACCTGCTCCTTGATCTGTTACCTGAACTACTTCAAGAGCAAGATCCAAGACCCTTTCTCCAACACCTGGATACTCAGTCTATGTACAGATGACCCTTATACAAGGCTGGAAAATAGTAAAAACAAAGATGCAAAACATTCATTGGATTATCCTGCCGTGTGTAGGACTGAATCAGGGGTGAGGTGGATTTTATGATGCCTTCTCTTGATGGGGTCTTGGTCGCTGCAGTTCATGGTGTAGCAGAGCCATGTTGGGCAGGAGCTACATGCCGGTTTAGATACGTGGCGTAGGTGAACCCTGTGACTCTGTCATGACTTTCTCAGGGTGGCTTGCCCGCATTTTTTGATAGATTGATTTTTTTGTTGTTGTTGTTGCTGGTCTAACTCCAAATTGTGAGACACTCAAACATAATCTAAGCTTAGCACAAATATCAGTCTGGGAATCATGGTTCCCAAAGAGATAGAAATTGAAGAGACGAGTCTGCACAGTGCTCTCAGAGCTGACCTGGCTTGCTCCATGTAGTATTAAGGCTGGATGTTGGATGGCATGGCTCTGTCACTAAAGGTTCTTGCTGTAGTGGGGCTGGGGTCTTTTTCAATATCTGTGAGCTGCCCAAGGGGAACCCCTGGAATTGTCTCAGTACTTAAGTTAGCCTGGCTTTCTGCCTAGACTTGCATCTGTTCAGTACTCTATCTGAGATGTCTGATAGTTCCTTTCAATGTTGATGATTTATAAAATTACACATGTCTTCAAAATATGAACTAATAATAATGGGCCATGATGTACTGAAAACTTCATGTTGACCAGAGTCTGCCCTGCTTTTCGTATGTGATCCTATGAACCTTCACAATCCGTCTCTTGAGTTGGGTTACCCCTTTTACTTTTCCTTAAGACTGATATTTGCACATAGCTGATGTCACCTGCACAGGATGGCTCATTTCCTCCGTACTCAACCCACACTCTAGCACGTGGCAGGACTTTCACAGGAACCCCACTCCAACTCTTATTCTGTGATACCGTCTTCACAAGGCATCCCATGGTTGAGACTTTTCCAGCTGCTAGGGTCAGATGTTGTCTCAGGGATCTGAGCCTTCCAAAACTCCATCTCCTTGATTCTAGTTTGTGTGATTCTTGGCAACTTGCCTCCTCCAGATGTTTCTGAAAAACTCGGTGGGGTGGGGTTTGTTCATCCAGTCTACTGTGGGATGGCTCTGTTTTGCTTCCTTAAGATCTTATGAATTGATTGCTTCCATTCTGAATATGAAAGTTTCAGATTTAGAAGGGGCCTTAGTTACCATTTAGACTAAGTGTATCTGATCTGCAGCCTGTCATTTTTCTCTTTTGGCCTTGTATTTTTGAGTAAAGAGAAAATGTATTGTGCCACAAATAAAATCTATAAGGTACATATATAAGTACTGAAATTTCCTTTTAAGCTTTTTCATTTTAATATTAAAAAATCAAGGGCAAGAAATACGGCAAACTGCAAGTTGGACCCTCTTGATTTTGCCCAGTCCTCTGTCAAGGTCAGTGTGGTGACAGCACTATGGCATTCCGTCAGCCTCCTGTCTGCAGGCCTCCAAGTGCAGAGAACTTGCTCCCATTCCAGGCTGTCTGTGCTGACTGTGGAAGACACTGCAACCTGTTCACACTTACTCTGTATGCAGGATTCTTCTGTTGGTCTCATGGGGAAACTCCAAGGTACTAAAATCCATTGCTTAAAAAGTAATGGTTGGTTGAATCCAGGACACAGCATCCCTGGCTTTTGGAAAAATTGTCTTCCTTGGATAAGCGCCAAAGCAGCTTCACATTAAAGCCAAGGAGAATGGTAATGGTTAAGATGGCAAAAACAGAAGAGTCTTTCAAGTCCCCCAGGGGGCTGGTGTAAAGGAAGCCTGCAGTGTTTTCAGGGTGGAAAGGAGAGAGTCTAAACCAGCAAGGGTAAAGTGCCATGTTTGCATTTTATTGATTTTCTACCTATTGATTTCAACGGATGAACTGTCTGCCGGAGAGAAGAGAGACGGACAGTGAAGCCGAGGCCCGGACGTGGGTCCTTCGAGGGAGGAAGGAAATTACACACAGAACAACCTGGTGCTGATTTCCTCCACAGTCAGCCCGCAAGCTCATTCCAGGGCCTTCCTCCTGCTCTTAGTGTCACAGACAGAGACGGAGTGGGGGGCTTGTCTGAGCTTTCTCCACTCCCCCCCAGGAGACCTCGGCTGTAAGAGGGAGGACCAGGGCTCTCACTTGGATCTTACTGAGCCATGAAGTGGCACTGCCAGGACTATTCTGAGCTTCACTGTGGCTGATGCACCTGTGTGTCCCCACTCCAGCAAGGGGTTGCACAAAGTAGATGTTGTTTTTAAACTTGACTGGATGGATGCCTGATGACTTGTTCTCTTTCTTGAGGGTTTCAGTCATTACCGTATTCTTGAGTTTGGAGCTTATTCTAGTATCTATTTCTCAGTTGAGAAATTCCCAGAGGACCAGAGTTTGCACTTAAATTCTCCTTTAGTGTCCTGCCATGCTGTATTAATATGGCTTGGAAGGTGTTGGGGTGCAGCATAAAGCTTTTCCTCCTTTGATCACACTAGAAGATAGTTTTGGCTCTAGAAAGGGATGCTGTTGGAGGGAGGCTTCTGTCTCTGACCTCTGTGTTGGCTCCAGACTCAATGCTAAGCATTTTCTCGCTGGTTACAGAACACTCTGACATATGTAGGAAACAGTGTGAGAAGATCGGTGCAAAAGAGAAAAGGAAGGATTGAAAAGTACATTTACTTGTGTTTGCATATTCCTCACACAATATCTAAGTAAAAAATAAATCATTACCACTTTCCCTGTATGAGGTAATTGTATTTTCTATGCAAAAAAATGTTGGTGAAAAGTTTATAATACCATAAATGTGGAACATTACAGAAAACATCTAGATTTCTCAAATTAGTGCTCTTGTAGGGATAGCATGTGTGCGTCCTGCAAGCATGACCTGTTCGTTGAAAGAAAAGTTGGCTTAAGAGTTAAGAATTGGTTCACTTATCTTTGTATTTGGTGATCTGTGCTTACTATAGTCCTGAGTGCTTGGGTACAGTTGTGAACAAAGGACCCTAGCTTCAGAGGACCAATTCTCCAGAGGGGAGACAAAGAGAATCAAAGCCAAATCAGCTAAGTATATAGAATGTTGGATGGTGTCAAGCATCAAATGATCAACTAGACACACTATGTTTTCAGGCCCATAACAAAACTGAGGAGGCGTCGTGATTCCCCAAGCCAAGAGGTGGCTGCTCTGTACTAAACCAGTAGAGCTAAACGGCTGAGATTCGTGCCTGGAGCCTCGGCTACACCTGGAGACCCATCGCCCTGGCCTTTCTCCTGGTGATGACGGGAATTCAGCTGACTCCGATCTCGACACAACGTTTCATTTCACCAAGGAGAGCCTTACTTGTGACCGCCACCGCCTCGGCTTTGTAATTTAGCTCAATTTAAAAATCAAGAAATCTTTTTTTCCCCCTCAGTATATTATGCCTTCTTGGTGCACAGGTGGGAGGGAATGTAATTTAGTTTGTGCAGCTCCAACAGGTACTTCAGGTGCCTGAATGTCCACCTAGCTGTCGCATGGATTGCTCTGTCGATACCTGCAGCATTTAAAGTTGCAATTTTAGGATCTCTTTCTCGCTGGGTGCAGACACGCTCCAGCTGAAGTTGCTGCCTCGTGCACCCGCAGCAGTGAGGGACTAACTGGCGATGCACCCTTTGCCGCCAATCCGTGGAGGGGTGTTGGGCTGGTGTCTGATAGCACAGGGAGTGCCACCTGCCACTTCTCTCTCTCTCTCTTTTTTTTTTTAGGTTTTGGTTTTTCCTTTTAGCAGCTGTTACATCTGCTCATACGCCAGTTCACTGAGTCGTGAGGAAGGATGGCCCACGAACTATTAGTGGCCCTGTGGGTTTAAAAAAAAATACTTAATGTGGCTTTGGCCTGGTGGTATAGGCCTGTAGTCTCAAAACTTTGGGAGGCTGAGGCAGAAGGATGACAAGATTGAGCCCATCAGGGGCAATTTAACAAGAGCCTGTCTCAAGCAATAAAAAGGAGCTGGGGATGTACCTCAGAGTAAAGGTCCTGTGTTCAATCAAAAAAAAAAAAATCTTTGTAAAACATTTTGGTGAGTAAACATTTTTGGTTTCTGTGGTGACAACATTATAGGAATCCTAGATAAGTCTCCTTGTTTACTCTGAAATGAGGCTCATTCTTTGATGATGTAAATTGGCTTGTGGGTCATATGCATGGCTTTGGAGTAGAGAGGTTACTTTTAAAAAATGACCTTTAGAACATTTTTTAATTTACAAAAATTTGTAAAGACAGTATGGAGTTCCCATATGCCCTTCCCAAGGTTTGCCTTTTTATAATTTTATACAAACATGGTGCATTTGTTATGATCAATGTACCAACAACACCAATGCTTTAATTACTAGGTCAATAGTTCATATATCATTTATATTTCCTTATTTCTTACCTGATGTCTTTCTTCTGTTCCAGGATTCCACGGCATCACGTTGCATTTAATTGTCAGCTCTCTTTAGATTCTTCTGGGCTGTGACAATGTCTTAGACTTTCCTTGTTCTGAATGACCTTGACAGTTTTGAGGAGCATTGGTCAGGCATTCCGTAGGCTGTCCCCGAGTTGAGATTTGTCTGATGCTTTTCTCATGATTAGATTGGGCTTATGGGTTTTGGGGAGGAAGACCACTGGGGGAAAGTGTCACTTTTTATCACATCCTATCAAGAGTACATACACACTATCAGTGTGACTTATCACTGTCGACACTGAACTTGACTGCCTGGCTGGAGCAATGGTGTCATCTTTTTTCCCTGTGAAGTGATTCTTTTATTTTTCCTTTCCTCAGACCCTGCACTGTACTCTCTATGCACAGACCTCACCTCGGAAGTTGTAATTACACTCTACCTTCTTGAGGGCAGCATGCTTTAGAAATTATTTGTAATTTTGCTGCATGAGAGATTTGTCTCTTTTCCTTCAAGCACCATTAGTATCAGTGTGGATTCATGACATTTGTTTATTTTATATTCGAGTTATAATTTGATTGTGTGTTATTTGTCTTATACAAAGTTTGGCTGTTGGGAAAGCTGTTTCAGTTGTCTTGTGGATCCCAGTGAACCACTTCCCTCTCTCTTTTTCTCTGTCTCTCTTTCTCTCTCTGTGGGCATGTGGTATGAACCCATCCTTTCTGATGCTACAAACAAACAAACAAACAAACAAACAAATAGTAGTAACAAAAAGCACTATTATTGGCTCCAGAATCGTTTTTTCTTTTTTTTTGGGTGTGTGTGTGTGTGTGTGTGTGTAATTACTAACCCAGTCCAAGAATTAGCCATTTCTTCAAGGAGCCGTGGGTCCTATTACTGGGGAATGGAATTAGAATCCAAGAGCTGGGCTCCAGCAGTGCTCTTTGTTACTAGGGATTGCTTTTAGGCCTGGAGGGCTTAGCTTTCTCTTACATGCAAACATTTGTTGAGGAGATATGATTGCACTAGGGTACTGACTTTGAAGCTGGTATTTGGGCATTAGTTTGCACTTGTCCATGTAGTTTTGTGTGTGTGTGTGTGTGTGTGTGTGTGTGTGTGTGTGTGTGTGTGTGTTTGTGCACGCTCGCACACGTGCAGCAAGCCACTGCATTTCTGAGTCTAGCATCCTCTGGGATATAAGAAACGATGACATTGGTATTTTGCTACCTCATTAACAGGGTTGCGAGAGAGATCCCGAGAATTCATATCATTTGACATTTTGCAAACCTAAAGTTTCTCCATGAAAATTTGCTGCATTTTCATCACCTACCACTTTCACCTAGATGGTGCCTTTTTGTTATTGTAATTTATTTGAGACAGTTTTATGCATTTTCAAGCACAAAATCCCAGATACCAGCATCTAGTCATTTTAAAAAATAAAAGTGTTATTTTAAAATAGAATTCATATGACCATTCAAAATTTCTGTTAGTACAACGAGTTTTATATTATTATAACTTTTACAAATGTTTTCATATTTGTTTGAGCTTTGAAAAGAAGTCACATAGTGACCAAAACTCATCATAGTTACTGTGAGTATAGTTAGGTCAGAGAATTGGGAGAGAGTTTGAACCCTCCCCTTCAGCAGGTGACCCTTCTGCCCCAAATACATGTGCTAAGTCAAAATAGTACACTTGATGCCCTTACCAATTTTCCAATCTGCTTGTCCCTCTTCCTTCCCAGTCTCGAGAGTCTAGGACTCCAATGTGTGTAGCTAGAAGGTCTATTTACCCTCCAGTCTGTGCACAGAAACAAAAGCAAAGACTAAGTATTCCTTTCCCCACCTGCTGTAAGCTCTGAAGGCTGGGCATTTTGTGCCATGTGACAGATTCTCCAAGGAAACTAATTTACAAAGGCAAAACAAAATCAAACCCACCCCTCTTTGTTTGATGTCCCTTGTGTTCTCTAAGTAGGTTTTATATATATATATATATATATATATATATATATATATATATATATATGTACAAACACACACGCACGCGTGTGCGCACATGGTACATCATGGAGATACAGTCAGAGACAGAGGACAGAGGCTCTGTGCAGAGCTGTCAGTCTCTGAGTGCTGCTGCCCTGGCCGGGTGACCCCGTGGAACCATCTCCAGCTGTGGGCTATAAATGATGTAGGAGGGGTGGTGAACCATCTCAGCATGAAGGGAGACACATTTTGCCAGTGCTGCTGTGTTTGTGTTGCTTATTGGAATTTTAAAAAGTGGCCTCATCCAGAAAACGGAACCCCTGCTCCATGCCAGTGCCCGGGGCCACCGAGGCCTTGTGCTCCCAGCTCAGCCCCACCGTGGATTCACTCAAGTCTTTTCTCCCCTGTATGGAGCCCAGCTCTCTCGCTATACCTTATTAAATTGGTTTATTTGTTTTTCATTTTAATGAAGAGTGAATGTCAGGGGGAGGCAAGGTGTAAACACGCGAGGGAGAGAGTTGCCTATTTTACTAGGGGCCACAATACAGAGTAGGTCATTCTGAAAATGAAAATTATTTGTGATGGAGAGGTGGACAGGGAAGAAGAAGGTAGGGCAGTGGAAGTCCAGACTGCTTAAAAGTGTGTTTGTTTAAATTAACCATGGTGGTATTTCAAGTCTGATAGGGGTAGGAGGCTTTCTCATTGGTTTGGAAAAGGCTCCCCATGGGCTGTTCATCTTAAACACAGCCTAATAGAGTGGTGCTTAATGAGAGTGATGCGGATCTCAAATTCAATTTTCTTTCTAACTGGCGAAAGCACGTATTTAACTTTGATCTGTAAGTAGGAATCAGGAGCATGATTGGCTAATGTTTGACTTGCAGTTGGCCTAATGAGATTTTATGAATATCAATATCGCTACAGCATCATAATGTATTTGCTAGCTTTTTGTGGCAGTGAAAAAATATTGCTATTAGTCAAGTAACTTGGTTCCCTAACGCCACAGCAATTATTCCGATTTCCCTTTGGTGAATGTGGGGCAACTGCTTCTTAATTTTTGGAGAGGTCAGCAAAAAAAATTTTTTTAATTGATGCTTAGTCTAACTCTGTCTCATGTCGGTCAACTGTTAATAGGCTCTATTATAGCACAAAAATGCTGATATTGAAATGGAGTTGGTGAACCCCAGCCGGGCTGTGCATTCACAACTATTCTACAAGGGTGAATTAAACATTCAGTGGCAGTATTGAATTTATGTGGTTAAATTCATTTCAGCCATTGCCCCTTGACAACTAATTTTGGATAAGAATGATTGGAATTGATAAACTCTCTTATTTTTGGAAGTGGCTGTTTTTCAAAACAAATCTTTTATCTAGCATGGCACATAATTTAGTGGAAACCTACACAGATCGGTGTCGCTGTTGGTTATGGGGGCTGGGGAGTGTTCAAATCATTAGGCTCTTTATTTTTTCAGGGAGAAACAGGGAATACTGGATGAAGGCCTTGGCACGCACTCAAAACAATGCACTTCTAGCAATGGATAGCAAATTTTTTTGAGGTACTAGTGTTAGGTCAAAGAAGGACCCCAACAGAAACCAAAAATATGGCCAACAGCCAGACAATTTAAGGTTAAAATTTATTGCCACCCAGGTATAAGGCCCACCCCCACCCCAGGGCCCTGTGACTAGCGAGACGGTTTAGCACAAGGTCAGGTGTAAGACATAGGGACATAAATGGGGCATGCAAATGGGGTAAAGGAAACAGAGGATAAAAGATATAATAAGAAGAGGATATAAAAAGGGGCAAAAAGTGCTGGTTATGGGGTGAACAGAGCTTTTAGTTGGTGTGTGTGGATTGGCTGTACTAGGGTCAGGGATTGGGCTGATATTTGACTTGTAGTTCAGGGATTGGGAAGAACCAGCGTTGCCTGATTGAGTGGGAGAACAGGTAAGTGGGCTTCGGGTTAAGGGAGACAGGGCTATAGTTACCACTTGGTCAACTAACTGGAATTGCAAAGTCGTTATGTTGGGCTGGAGAACTCAGGTTACTGTGGTCAGGAAGGAAAGATAGAGTAAGTCTCTGGAGGTGAAGGTCAGGAGCCAAGGTGTGTGTGTGGGAAGGGTGGGGATGTTCAGCACAGGGACCCATAACTGGGGAGTGAACTCAGGGTCTTTGCACTGAGCTGTATCCATGGCCTGTTTTCCTTTTGTTTTGAGGTAGAGTCTTACTTAAGTTGCCCAGGCTAGGCTCAGACTTGTAGTCTTCCTGTGTTAGCTTCCTGGAGTGCTGGTGTTATAGGCCTTCACCACCTACCCTGGCTTGTAAAATATTACTTTCATAAAGGGAGATGGAAGAAATGCGCTGTGTGCCAGTTTCCCATCTGTTTTACAGTGTTACTTTTAGAAGAAAATGTAACAAAATACTTACACATTTCTGGCATGGCAGAAAATGTCCTAAGGAAGAAGTTAAGGATGTCCATTTCATGAGAACATTTGCCTACAGGAAAAGCTCTTATGTGTCCTACTTTATACTTAGAAGGATTTTGTGAAGTATCTCATATGAACTCTACTCTGCAGCCATGGCAACACGTGGCGAGGTTGAGTCACTGGCCCAAGTCTGAGTACTAACTATTGTTGGATGATGACCATGTCGATGTATACATTTGGGCTGGCTTCACCCTAAAGCTCACTTCCTTTTATTGTAATGGAAATTTATAAGCAAATAGGTGAAATAGATCTCTTCACTTTCACCCATTTTTGTACTCCCCAGTGCCCATTATGAAATCCCAGCACTCAGGGAGGCTGAGGAAGATCCTAAGTTTGAGCCCAAGCTGGGCTCTTGAGCAAGGTCTGGTTGCAAAAAAAATAGAAAATAAGAAAAAAAAAAAAAAAAAGACTGGAAATGTAGCTGTGTGAGAAGGCCTGGAGTTTAACTATTTCCATGACTTTCTGTGAATTTACCCTCTGCAAACTGCCTCTTCGCTACAGATCCCTATTCGTAGTGTATCCCCAGTGAAATCTCATGTGTTAGTTTGCTGCCTGATAAGCCTCCATTCCTTTCTCGTAATCCTCTCAGAGTCTTGCATGTAGAGAAAGAGGAAACTGGGGCTCAGGAGAGTTAAGCAGCTTCTCCTATGTATACATCTTATAGGCAACAAACTTGGTATCAGAATCCAGATCTGGTTTAGTTTGAAGTTTGGACTGCTTCCAATAAAATCTGAGCCATGTCTTTTTTTTTTTTTTTTGTGGTACTGGTACTGGTGATTGAACCCAAAGCCTTCAAATTGAGCTATGTTCCCAGCATCCCCCTCCCCTGCATCCCACTTTTTTTTTTTTGAGACCAGGTCTTGCTCAGTTGCTAAGTTGCTTAGGTTAGGTTCAAATTTGTGATCTTTATGCCTCAGCCTTTCAGAGTGCTAAGATTATAGATGTGCGCAGCCACATTTAGCTCTGGGCCAGGTCTTAAAGGCTGAGACAACCATGGAGAACTAAGTGCTGTAGGTGGAGGCAAGATAGAATTACTAAATTTGAGCCTGTATTAGTAAGCTTTCCTGTTGCTGGGCACAATACTCAATAACCATAGCTTAAAGAAGGAAATGTTGAATTAAGCTCACGGTTTGGGAAGATGCAGTCCATAGTCAGCTGGTTCTAAGGTAGAAACATCATGGCAGAAGGGTGTGGCAGAGCAAAGCTGCTCAGTTCATGAAGCCCGGGATGCTGAGCAGGGAAACTGAGACAGAAAGGATCCTAGAAGGGACCAGATATAGTACCTGGGGTCATATCTCCATGACCTACCCTGACATACCCAGGGCATACTTTACTAGTCTGCAAGGCATTTTTTTATCCATTGAAATTGACACATCGGGAGTAATGGTCACAAATTCCAAACTCAGTGATGAGGGAGTCCATAGCCAGTCTCAAGAGAAGGGACATTTGAACGAAGTCATTAGATGCTGGTAGGTTAGATTCATTTGTTAATGGAGGCCTGGGTCATTTACCAACACTGTGCTTTTCCTTCTCACCCATTCCAATCCAGAAAACATGCTTGTTCTGATTCAGGGCCAGGCAGGACGACTTGAGAGCCAGTTAGTTAGACAGTAGCTACGATCCTTTAACAGGTTCCTCTTCTGGTCACTCACTTTCTAATACAGGAACTGTCTCTCTTGTGTCGTCAGAGATCCACGCCCACACATCTCCTGTCACTATCTTCCGCCTGGCAGACAGGACACTTGGCTCAGCCCCCATTCCAGTGTTAACGTCAGCACATCCAGGGAACTGCCTGGTTAAAACATCTTTGCCCAATATGCAGCCATGATTTCTGGAGTTTCCCCCTCCCACGGTGCACCTGGCTTTTGGCATGAGGAGAGGGAACATCTGATAAACTGAGGGCCACTCAGACTCACATGCCTGCTGAAACGCTTGCTTTTTCTCTTCTCCCAAAATACAACTTTTTTTTGGGGGGATGGTGGTGTCAGGGAGTCTCTTGCAATTAAGAAGTTAGACCACAAACAGTGTCAGTACTGAGTTCTTAGATGACAAGGGATATAATGTGAAAGCCTGGTGACATGCAGCTCATCACATGTTTATTTTAGATCACCCAACAAAGGAAAGTCCTTAGCTTTTGGGTTGTGCTTTGTTACACTGAGGGAAATAGCAGAGTCTCTCCTGAGTTGCCTATTCTGCTGGTCGTGATGCACCTGCCTTGGTGGCGGGGGGGGGGGGGGTGTCATTTCTTCCTCGTTGACATGGGAATCCGTGGCCCTGACTCTTGTTCTTGGTAAACATTCTATGATCTGCTCGGGTCTCAGGAAGGCAACAGTGAGGCTGATTACAGCTCATCCAAAGCCCCTGTCCCCACCAGAGCCTGGGGACCCACAGTGTGAGGTGCATCTCTGCAGCCCAGAGCCTTTTCCGTCCATTTCACAAAACGAGCACCAACTGTATGGCAGGCGCTGGTCTAGACATAGGGATCTTGTGACAGACAAGATAGATAAGGTGCTTGCCGCCCTTCGCCTTCCAATTTACTCTCCCTAGGGGACTGTTGCCAGTTCAATGACCCTTTTCTACCCTCACAAAGCTGCACCTCTGCTGTTTTTCTGAGCTTCAGGTAGCATCATGAACTCTTTCTGCCCTTTTATTCAATCAGCTCAGCATTTTGTAAAACTGAAGAGTTTGTTTTGCTCAGCAGGGCTGAAGAATTCGGTGCCTATTTCTATCTAGATCATTTATAAAAATATCAAAGAAGGCCGATACCGGTGTGCCTCTGGGGCTCCCCCTTGCTGCACTTTGTCTTATGTGTACGCCAATTTCCCTGACATAGGTTAGGTATATAGTAAGTGTTCAATAAATGGCATGTTGATTCATTGATCCCCTTTCCTCGTCAGGCTACTTCCCACCATCCCAGAATGACTCAGTGTTTTAATGGCCTCGGATTTGAAATATCGTCAGAAGTCTTTTTGAGGCTGAATAAACTATGTGGATTTCTTTCTGCCTGTTCCCACGCTTGTCCTCTCAGAGGAGTGACAGGATCAAGCTGACCTGAATCCATTGCCTCCTACCCCCATCCTGCTCCTGTTTGCCTGGCGTTTTTGTTGTCTTCAGTGTTCAGTGATCTGCAAACTTTGATTCCAAGAGTTTGCAGGTTTTGGAATGAAACGGAGTGATTTATCTTTCCAGCCTGTCTCTGAAGCTTTCTGCCAGCCCCACAACCACACCGGGGGCCTCAGAGCCACAATGTGAATGTTTCTTTGTGAGATCCCAAGTCCCCAGTTTTATTCCTGAGCTCAAAGCTTATTTATAAATTGCAATTTCTTTTTTTTTTCTAGCAAATTGTATCATTAATGTTCATTCATACAAATGTTAATTGCGTGGACCCAATCTAGGGTCTGAAAGGTTACTGTGCCATGGCCCCTCATGTTCTGATATGAATAAGTGAACGTATATGCAAAAGAGGATTTTAGATTGTGAGGAGGATTAGGGAACGAGTAACCAGGTTTAGGTGAGAAACCTGGGGCCAGGCAGGAAGAAGAGGTTAATTTAGGAGCTTCTTTTTTTTGGAGTGGATGACAATGACTGTACATGGCGTGGTGAATCCAGCCATGGAGCAGAGTCCTGATGAAGAAACCTCCTGGCAGAGGAGGCACAGGCACAGTGGGACAGTTTGGTGGGCTATTCAGGATTCCTGGGTAACTTTCAACTGGACACCAGTTCTAGCTTTAATTCTTATGTGACTACTTCTACTTAATAATTACAGGAAATCTGTCTGCAAAACTAGACACTTTACATGCCTTAGTGCTCGTTACTAAAATGTAACTAGAAAGCAAACCAAATGCTTTGTGCTGAGGGCAGGGCTATTTATGGGTTTTGTTCAATGATGTGTCACACAGGTACATAAAGGGTTATTGGTGAATGTGTGTGAAATAAATGATCCCTGCTGTCCCCTGCAGAAGAAATAGCACCTCCTCTACCTTAGAGACAAGAAGACTCACATCCAGAGAGCTTAGTTGACCAAGTGGTTAAGAAGAGCCTAGGACTGTCAAGCCTGGAAGCCAGCACATTTTTCACTGGCTCCCCCACCCTCACTCGAATGGCTACATCTGCTTCCCAAGTCACCTCCTTAGCGTTCCTCTCATCAGGATTGCTCTGTCCTGTCTGTCGGTGACAGGTACTGTCGTGGCAAGATCATTGCAGGCTCCTACTGGCTTCTGAGCTAACTTACTGCCTTTGACATGGGCTCCGATCTTTTCAGAAACCAGACCTCATACTATGATGGCCAGTATTGCCCTCAAAGAGACTTTTTCTAAATCGTGGAATCAGGCCAAAGTCCCTGCTCTTCTGTCCAGGCAAATGTCAACAGCCAGGAGGGAGGAAAACTCACTAGGAAATGACTACAGGACTCGCTTGGGACGAACAGTTTGATTTTATATACAGGACCTAATTTCACTTAACAAAAATTATTATATGAAGCTGATGATGAGAGCTGGCTTTGGGGCCAGATACATCTCGATTAACTTATGGGTTTTAGCGTTTATAAACAATGTGATTTTAGCAAAGTCACTTAATTGCCTTGATCCTTATCATTTTACTTATAAAACAGATCTACTATAACTTCTCCCATAGGCTAATTATGAGGATTAATAAAGCAACATTTATAATGCTTGCCCAAAGCCAACATTCAATGGATGTGACTTATCATAAATTATTATACTTTATTGAGTCTAAGATGAAACCTATTAAGGACCATTATTTTAAGTACCACTGAGAGAACAGGCTGATAGTATCATGCACTATGAAGTGTAGGATACCTTTCAGAGTCAGAGATGGGAAAGTGTGCATTTTAGAATGATTTAAATATTGTATATACTTTAGTTCATGTAACCCATTAATTATGACAATAAGTTACTGAAGCATCAAAGATGAATAATTGTCAAGAGCCCTGGTAAGTGAGGCCTGGTCCCTTTCTGTGTAGTCTTTCTCAGGTGCTCATGACCTTCATAGCCAGGAAGATTTTCTTACATCAAGTCAAGCTCTTCTCCCATGAATTAAGCCAGCTTCTTGCTTACTTATTCCACTCGGGAGATAACAAGCGAATGGCCAGTGTCCTCAGAATAGTCATTCATCTGCTTGTTAACTTATAACTTAAATGCCGTTCTCTCAGGCTAATTATAATGTAATTATCTAGGCCTGTGAAACATCTCACCAATGTAATGTGGCTGAATTCAGGGAATTAAGAGACCTTAAAAGCTGTGCATTCAGCCATTCAACAGGTATTAATGGTGAACCTAACATGTGCCTGGTCTTTCTGAAATGTGGGGGTCAGGACAACAGGGCACTAGTGAGGCCCCTGCTCTAAAGTTTGAGAGCGACAGAGCAAATGAGTGACGCATAATTCTTCGGACAGCCATGAAGTCTGTGACAAAAACAAAACAGGATGGGGAGATGGAAAGAGACTGATACTGACTGATACTGAGCTGTTGTGGTTGAGCAGCAGAAAAATTACCCTAGGGAGATGGGCAGAGTTACCAGGCATGTCCAGCCAGCCTTTGACCCATCTTTTTTTTTTTTTTTGAGTGGAAAGGAACTGGCTTGGTCCACCTCATACATTTATAATATAGCTACTGTACATTTATTCATAAGTACTGAAACTCCCTTTAAAATGATTTTTTTCTTTCTCCCCATGTTCTATTAGTATGTATGTGCGATATACAAAGTTTATATTAAAACAGAATTTTGTGCACTTCCTGTCTGCTTTCCATTAAACAAATAAAGGGCAAAGAACAAAAGGGGGTAGGCAGCAGGTTGCACATGCCTGCACGTTTCTAGAAGTTTAGGGACCCCAGTGATAAGTGGAGAGAGGAATGCTGTGGTCAGGGTAATGGCTATTGTAAAGACCCCTCAGGTAGAAATGGGCCCGACTATAAGAAAAACACAAAAGACGTAGAAATTGCAGTAACTAGAGAAGAAAGGAGGAAAAGGAGGTAGTTAGGCAGGGGCTGGGACGTGGCAGGCATTGATGAAGCTGAGATAAAATGAGAGAATTTTATTCCAAATATCAAACGTAAGCAAGGAAACCAGTGAGAGTTGCTAAACTGAGAAGTGGTAGGATCCAATTTTTCTGTTTTGCTTTTCAATTTTTCTGATTTCTCTGATAAAGAGTAGAGAAAATTGTGGGGTAAGGAACACAAGACCAAGCAGGGAGACCAGCTGGACAGCCACGGTGGGGTTCCAGACCAAATCCAACCTCAAATGACGGGATGAGAAATGAAGAGGTGTGATCAGATTGGGGCAGATTTTGCAGGCAAAGCTCTTAGGGTGCGGATTTGGGACGGGGAGAGGAAGAGAAACATCAGAACTTGTTCCTAGGCGTGGGCCTGGGCAACAGAAAGGAACGTCATGACATTTATTTAGGTAGGAAAAAGGCAGGGGCGGTGCATTCAGGGAGACATCTGTGACCCAGGGACTACTGAGGTGCCTGTTAGTCATCCCAGGAGGAGCCGAGAGGGGGCAGATAAGTGAGTCAGGCATTCAGAGGAGGACATGGATAAAAGTGTAAATCTGGAATATTGTTCAATGCCCAGGTGATTTTCCTCGGGACAGAATGGAAATGGACGTTCGTGGGTGGAAAAGGAGAAGACATTTAGAGGAGAGACAAGGATGCTTACGGTGTGGCTTTTGAGGGAGTCTCCACGGAGGGAGATGCCGGTAGGAGGTGAAGAGCTCTGCAGAGCAATTAAGAGAAGAAAAACGAAGATAGGATTAGAGAGGCCGTGGGCCAGATCATAACTGCAGTGTGGGTGACTCACTGAGCGTGTGCTGGAGACGTGACCCCGGGAGAATACTGATGACGGCCAGGGCAGCTGGCACCTTTTGTTTCATAAAAACCAAGACCAAGGTTGGTGGAGGTTGCGGAGCTAAGAAGCCCAGGAGCTGGGATTTTACCCCAGGGATCTTTACTTCAGCACGTGGGTTTCGAACCAGTGTTCCGTATGGTCTGAGTGTAAGATCCTTGAAGACACTGAATGAGAGGAAAGAGGAAGAGTATATTGTGTATCAAAGGAGCAGAGATGAGCGCTGTGGAATGGCTCGGTGCAAAGGTCTTCTGGCCTTGGTCAGTTTCACCATGGGGAAACAGCACCATTTTGAGAGAAGACAAAACAGTTTCAATAGAAATAAGTATTATTTAAAATGAAAGGGGCTGGAGGAATAGCACAGTAGTTCAAGCACTTGCCTAGCCAGGTGCAAGGCCCTGAGTTTGATTCCAGAGCACCAGATAAGCCGGGTGCATGCCTGTAATCCTAGCACTCAGAAAGCTGGAGCAGGATGATTGCCCTTAAAAAAAAAAAGGAATGGAGAGAGTAGGCAGCATTCTTTTCTTTCTTTTTCCTTTTCACGTGACCCTTAACAATAAAGGCCACACACCACCATTCATATCTGATTAAACAAAAAATAATTTTTTTAACAGAAAAAAGTGCCAAGTGGCAAGCTTAATCTTTGGTATTTAGAATGATGAAGAGAAGCAATATGAGAAATCCACTTAAAATATGATTTCATGTTCTAGTATGCATTTTGAATTTATGGGGAACCGACGTCTGCCATTTATTCAGAGAGAAAAAAGTGCCTGTGCTGTGCAGCTGAACTTATCATACCATAATGGGACACCTAGCATTTTTCACGAGTGATTGATGCTCCCTGCCCCTGAACTGTCCTATCCTAACTGTTACAAAAAATGGAATACATTTTAAGCTTCTTGAGTTGAACTGAGCAGAACTACAGAAGGCGCTCCTACTTGCCAGCCTTAGTTGAGGGAGGAGTCAATGGAGAGTGGGGGGAGTAGTCCTTCACTTTACAAAAAAGGAAGAGAATTTCAACAGGGTAGAAACACCCGGGGGTGGGTATGTTAATTGGAATATTCCCCACTAAGGTTAAATAGAACTTAAACACCATTTGAAGCCTGTGTTATATATCCTAAAATATACACTGAACCCGGAGGTAAAGAAACTGGATTTCTTTCCAGCTGTGTGGTTGATTTGAACAGGTTGTTTAGCCTGTCTGTGGAACTCAGTTTATCCGTCTTAAAAATGAGAAAAAAACAGCATTCGCCCACCAGAAAGCCAGGTTTCACATTCAGAATCCTATTTCAAGTTTTGGTGAGTGCAGGCTCTTTCAAAAAGTGTTCAACATTCCAGCAATACGAAGACAGAAACAGCTGGGTGTGTTGGTCTGAAAGTCCCCATTGTGGTCCAACCTCCTCTGGTTATGCAGACCGCTATTCCCCGCCTTCTTTCTTGGATCTCTATGGGATGTGTAACTGGCATCTCCTCTGGGTTGACCAAGTTTTGCCAGGATTTCACTGATTCTACCACTGAAAAGTTCACATCCTGGGAATGTGCTCAGTCTTAAACCTGGATGATTGGTCATTGGAACTTCTATTGAACCTTGGGCCACACTAGCATTGGTATGTGTGTGTATGCTTGCAGCTGGACCTCAAGTTTCATGTAGGTACCAGAAGTGAAATGTCATGATTATATTACTTCCCTGTTTGGTTTATGGTGGTGGGGACTGAACTCAGGACCTTAAAAATGCTAGGCAGGCACTCCTCTGCCGAGCCACACTCCTTGTTTTTGTGTTATGTTCTCAGCAGTGAGAGTCGAGTCCATAGCATGGCCCTCTTACAACTACTCCATTGATTGATTTGTAATCTAGGTGCACCTTAAAATCTTAAGGGAGTGCTTTCTGCAAGGTATTTTGCTGTGCAATTTAAAATGCGCCAGCGAATTTAATACAAGAGTGTATTGATGTTAAAAGTTCTTTCTAACTATAGTGAAAGAAACTAAAGTTCAAAGCAGAGAGGGATATATGCAAGTTTACCCTTCTTCTTTGCAGCTGACCCGACCATAGCTTGGGTCCTTACAGAGAAGAAGTCAGACTTGATTATAACTACTGTTTCTTACTGGTTGGTCTGAAACACTCTTCCCCCCTCAGTTCCTCAGTCAGCATTAAATGCATTTTCGAGGGTCTAACTTGGCTCTTCCAAGTGGCTATACTCATCTGTAAATTCCCAGCTTCCTTGTTTTTTTTTTTTTTATTCATTAGCCATTCATTCAAGATTTGATAATTGCACTGAGCAATATGTAGATTATGAAGTGAAAGGGACCTGCACTCGCCTGACTTGAAGTCAGTGGGGCAAGGTGAGCCTCAGTCAAGTGTTGACCACCAGGACGTGTGATAAGCTCTTCCTGTAACGTTTTTTCAAAAAATTTAACGCTCTGCCAGATGATAAATGTGGTGGTCTGAATCTGTGACTATTGGAAAAAAGTCACTCATTGGATTAGTTTACTTTCAGGTAGGCTTTTTGGTTACTATTTTTTTTTTTTTTTTTTTTTTGGAGCATTTACTCTGAGGTGGATATCATGTTCAGGTCTGGTGGGGATTAGAAGAGTGCAAAGCATGGCTCTTGCACTCTGACGCTCGTGATCTGGCTAGAGATCAGAGGTAGGATGCAGCTTTCGAGACCTACAGGTGCATAAGGATGAGAGATACAGCATTTGGGACCCAGACAACTTCTTGGAGGAGAAGGCATTTCAAGTAGGCCTCTTTTATTTAGTACTGGAGATCAAGCCCAGGGCCTTCACACTGACTGACTTCTCCAGCCCATTTTTATATTTGATTTTAAGATAGTGTCTTGCTAAATTGCTAAGCTACCCAGTCTGGGCTTGAACCTGTGGTCCTCCTGCTTCAGCTTCCCAAAGTGGTGGGATGCAGAGCATCCAAACACAGAGCCTTAATTTCTGAAGAAAATAAAAAATGATAATGGTTGTCAATTTCAAGTATCTCAAGGGGAAGCTGCTGGCTTTGAGTTTCTGGAGTCCGTTTCTTTGCCAGTAGTCCTCTTTCTCTGTGAGACATCTTGTTTTTCTGAGACAATTTGTGCTGTATTCTCTCTTCCCTTCTCTCCCTTTATTATCATTTAGAGAAATCTGTTTCCACTTCGCCAGTCCAGTATTGCTCTGGTTGGTTTCAATTTGGTCTTGTTTCCAGACTTCTAGTGATAGAAACCCTCCATAAAAATCAGATCATACTGTTTCCCTTCTTCAACACAGTCCCCATCAGCTGCCGTGAACATGACACAGGAAATAATATCATCAGGTTATCATGTGGATGAAGAACATGGGCAAATGTTTTCAGCATTTTATGAAATTTTTATGGACTAAGGAGTAATTGACATGTTAATGAGCAGAGGAAAAATATTTAGTTTGCTTTCTAGTTATTCTCGTATTTTCTATTGGAAACCTGTTGTCAACAAGCATATGTCTTTCATGCCCAGTGTACACATGTCTGCTGATAATTGCTATTTATACTTCATTTATAAGGAATCCTGGAAGAACATTAGAACTCCAATCTGCACTGCCTAGCTTCATCTTTATTCCAATCATATCTTTCTGTCAGTGAAAGGAAAGGAAGCACTAATGCTTCATAGTTTTTTCGAAGTATGCTATTTCTTTGAGATGTTTTTAAAATTATTTTATTTCCAAATGCTGGGAGCCTAGCAAAAATAATTGAATTGTCAACATTTGGTGCAAATTCAGATATCCATCGAATAAGTTATTTTTGGTTCACCGGCGTTTCCTATCCTTTCCTATGTAACTTGTAAACAGAGCAATTGTTGAATTGGTATTTTTAGCAAACACTCTATGCTTTTCTACAGTTGCCTTCTCCTGTATCCAATGTGTGTCTCCGAAATCAGATCTGTGCTATTATTACTGTTGCTAACAATAGCCCCTGTCCACAGCAGGAAGAATAATTAACAAATTCATCAATTGTGTTTGTTTACTTGTCTGAGCTCAAGGCTAATTATTTAATTAATGTCTTCTGTCTTGAGCAGAAAGTGTTAGCGCATGGAAGTGTTGCCAAGTGGCAAAGAAGGTGAGGTTTGAGAAATACCAATGTATTTGTGATCCGTAAATAGACTTGTGTTTATTTAAGACTCAGTGTGAGGGTAGAAGTGTTTTTGTCTCAGTGGCTAACTTTGGGAATGCTAGATGTAGAATTAATTAATTAAATTAGCTAATGTCTTTTGCAGTCATTGAAAGCTACTTCTTATCTATGGCTAATAAAAATCAATAAAATAGCAAACTGGTCTCATATTTCACAAAGGTCTGTCACATTTTATGTTATAGGACTGGACAAATGGAGTTACTGGTTGTGCTCAACCTCAAAGGCCCAACTTGATCTCTGCCTCTCTGTGTCCCTCCATGCCTCTGTGTTCACAGTTTTGAGCTGGCAGGAGACGTAACATTGTGTGAACATCTGCTGTCCCTTTCCATATGTGTTGGCATCCATCTTGGTGTCCCAGGACCATTTCAGGTGCTTCATCAATGTTTACGTGAATGGAAAGCTGGTTTTCAGAGTGTCATTGATTTTATTATCAACCCAGAAAACAGTGTTTTTAAAGGGACTTATTTTGAAATATATAAGTGGAGAGAGAAAAGTGAAAAAAGTTACCAAACTTCTGTGGTTAATAAGAAGCTTCTTTCTTGAACTATCTGTGCTTTGAGTGAAAGTGATTGACAAGAAGAGAGAACAACTTTGAGGTACCCAGCAGCCCCCTTCACTGAGAAGCAACACTCTTTTGGTTTATTCACCAGAAGACCACTGTGGTATCAGGATAGGCCTCTCTCTTCCCAGGGCATTGCTGTTTAAAATCAGTGAACCAGGTGCTTCCTAAGACTCCAAACTCTTGACTTTTCTTGCTTTTGATTGTTCTAGCTGCTTGACTTTTTTTTATTTGTTTCTGTCTATCAGCGAGGCATGTTGCTGGCACAGACTTACATGAAGATGCTAGGGGCTCAAAGTTGAGGGTGTGACCCTTGAAGCCTAAAAGTCTGTGTTTATTCATTAGCTCAGTAATGGGTAGGCTGTGTCTGCAGTAATCTATGTGCCTTTATGTCCCTATCTTTAGGGATAGGAAGAGCACCTACTCAAATGTTGTGAATATTGTGGTTAGGTGCTTGTGGATGGACAATTGTGTAAATAGATGAATTAATATATCTAATCAACAGAAGGATCTTAGAACAATGTTTGCCATGAAAATATGTGCACTCAATCGATACTAGGTAGATACTATGGGCCGAATGGTTGAGTTCCTTCAGAAGTTCACGTATTGCAGCCCCAATCTCCAATGTGGCAGTCTTTAGAGGTGAGACTTGTGTGAAGTAACTAGGTTTAGAAAGTAAAGACTCCCATGGTAAGATTAGTGCACTTATTCAAAGAAGAGTCCAGAGCCCTCTCTTCTTCCGCTGTGTGAAGATATAGCAAGAAGAAAACCTTCCAGAAGCCAGAAAGGGATTTCTCCCAGGAACCTAATCTTCCAGCAGTCAGCATCTTGATCTTTGACTTCAGCTTTCAGAACTGTGACACAATACATTTTGGTTTTTAAAGCTACCCAGCCTGCAGTACTTTGTTTTAGCAGCCCAAGCTGAGGCCCTGTGCATACAGTTTCTGCCCATGGGCAATTTATAGTTTGGAGAGGGGAGCAAGATAGAGAAATACAAAATAGTAACAGGCTTTGGGTGGTATTGGGGGTATCTTGTTGGCAGAAGCAAGAGGCAATTGCCATCTAGGGGGACAGTGTTTCCCTGGCAGGTGGGATGATGGAGAGCTTTGATGAATAGTGGGATGAAAAAAGATAACAGGGCAGTGCAGGACTCGGGGAGCTCTGTGGAAAGCTGCAAGAAAAGTGTGGGACATGAAAGGAGCGTGTGAGCCTAGAGAGTAGAGGATGCGAGGAGGCAGTGCGAAACCACAATGGACAAATTGTGGAAGATCCCGATAGCAGCGCCTGGCCGTCGTACAGCACACAGAAAACGGGCTTTGAAATCAGACTGACTTACATGTGGTCTCCACTTTCCTTCTTTTAATTGCGTGAGCCCTGCAACATCGACAGTTTCCAGGTGTCAGAGTCCTCCTCTATAAAATGGCCTAATTTGCTTATGTCATAATGTTCCAGATAGTCAAAAAGTGGCTACTATTATTACACCTCCTGTGTGCAGAGGGTGGGGATTTTGATTTACTATGATCTGTATGAGGAGTTACATCCAAGCAATAATTTTAAGAGTTAACTGCAAGAAAAACACTGTTGGTTGTAAAATTTCAAAGGAGTTGGTGCTAATTGGAGTGAGTCAAGCCTGCTAGTTTTAATATGGAGGGTTTAGTCTATGCTGATAGTTTTTTTCTTCTCAACATCATTTAATCAAAAGCTACAAGAGATCTCATTCTTGTTCCCATGAGAAGCACAGAGGCTTCAAAGCCACCAAAATACAAAATGCTGGTGGAAGTAGGGGAGAAGAATAATACATTAATTGACATTTGTGCAGAGTGCCCTTTCATGTTCCACCCACTTGTCCTTTCTGCATTGCAAATCCCGCAGCCAGCCAGTCTCCACTGGCCTTCTTTCTCTCCGGTTTGCAAGTACACCACCATGGGAGCAATTTTTAACCACCAAATACATCCCGGTGTATCTTTTCTGTTCATGACTGAGGATGAAATAAGATTCTCTCCTCTTGTTTGCACTGCTGATTTGTTAGACTCTTATTGATTAAAGATCTTAATACACGATTTGTTTTTCATCTTAAGTAAGAATATTCTGTGCCTGTCCTCCTGTCTATGAGTTATTGATTCACTATGATCTGTGAAAACTCCTTTGTCCCCAAAGTTGGGGCCACTCCACCTTCCTTCAGGGTTTGGAAAGACGGCCATTCATCCTGTTCCAAATCAGCACCTTTCAGCTTCTCCTATGAGGCTTGCTGTAGAGAGAAATTAGATTTAGATGAAAACAGTTAAGGCTCGGGAGCCCCTCTTAATTTCTATTATTTCATAACTGGCTCATTACAGGAGGATCTATAAATATATATATACCACTGAGCAAGGATTTCACACTGCTCGGGACTTTTCCCCACTTATTTGGAATGGGAGGCATCATGGAACTCCTGTTCTCTTTTCAAGTGCAGTTTAAGAAGGCGTACATCCACTGGGCCGTTAGAGGAGAGCTTGTCTGAGCTCTCACAAAGTGCTCATTCACATCAGGAAATCTGTGCAAATTATAAAATGTATGAAACTCAAGCCTTTAATGGCAGCAAATTGATTCCCTAAATGAACAAACTGAATTAGTAATAAAATAGTAACCCAACAACAGGCCTTTCTGCTTTCACCTTGGCCTAATTCTGTGCATACGGGTTCTGTCTGTTCATTGCCTACCTATTGCTTTTAATTAGAAGATTGTAACAGAAGATGCTAAATATTAAAATCTTTTAAAACTGATAGATTCAGCCACTCATTAATACTGCTTACCTTGGCTTTATCTCTTAGAAATATTGGCTTTAGGAGCAAATAATGAATTATACATACAGGTGGCATGTCGACATTATTCTTGATTTACCATGTCGAATAGATAGGGCTAATAATAACTGTCCTCAGAAAGTGCTTGATCGGAACCATTTTCTCCTTTATTCTTGTGCCGTGGTGAGTATTCTCTTTGTAATTTGCTGATTTTATTTTTGTCATTCATTTAAGTGTGTTTTTCCCCCATTTAAGGATAAATGCAATAATAATTTTAATGGGCCCGGTGAAAGGGAAGACCACCCAGAGATTAATATTTGGACACAGCATGATTTGAATGCAGCCTTTGATGCTGGTGGCTGTTAGAGTTTTGACAGATAAATGAAGCCCATGTGTTTACATTGCGTTTAGCGAGGCATTTAGGCTTATATCAGTAATGGGTTGTCGCAATGCCTGTTTGGAAATGTCCTCACTTAGGAAGAGGGGATATTTTTCATCTGCTTTGACAAACGTGTATCATGTCCATGTTGACATGACAGAAACCTTTCTAAGAACATTTTTTTCTCTGTTATACAGTTCCTTTAGCTTTGATCTATATGATAGATCAATAATTTGTTCACTTGACTTAGCCTGTTTGAACTTGGGATTCGCTACAGACCCCTAGGCACAAGTTTTCACCCTGAACCTGTTTAAGACATTGCAGGTCTCTCAGGCCCTTCGTGACCCTGTTTAGTTCTTAGCATGCTATACTGTGTTGAATACAGCTGTGCTAAGGGGGTGGACATTACATCTCTTGTGTCTTTTTATACCTGGCACCTGGCTGAACACATAATGAGTGTTCATGAAACAGGGAGAGGAAGGAGAGATTTCAGGAGGTGCCACATCACACTGAAGGTCACAGCTGAGTTCACATGAGAAGGGGAGGAGTTGCTCTGTCTGTTAAAAGTATGTGGGGCAAGAGCTGCCCCAGGAAGGAAGAGTGGAAACGAGAAGTCTTGGGAACAGCTTGTAGAATGTAGATAAAGAGAGAGAATTTCAAAAGGGAATACGAAAAAGTTTGGACTTAAAGCCAGTGTTGTAGCCAAAGGTATATTTTGTTGTGTGGTGGGAAATGCTACGTAGGCTAGTTTAGGTCAAGGGTGTTTGCGTGGAGGTCATCATACAGGACATGGGAACTGAAAGCTAGTCAGGTCCTAGGTGAGTTGGAGTTAGGGATCTGAGAGGAGGGGAAATAGCTCTCTTTTTCTAAAAGCTAGGGCCTGGCTTTGCAAGTTTCTCTAATTGCAAAGCCACATTTCTGCTTCACCTGGCTCCTCTGCGTTTTAGTTCATTTCCATCTGGTGCCTCATGGGCCAACATGGCTGCCTGCTCAGAACTGATCTGTTATCACAACTCTACTGCTCATGGCCAGCGTGATGGACTCTGAGGCTCGTGGATATTTTCTCAGGAGGAGATGAGCTTACGGGTTACTGGGTAGACAGAAGGTTGGTTGTCTGGCTGTGACCTCGAGGCCATTTCTGGTCCAGCTGTCTAAGAATGGGTAAGAAGGTAGGTAGATAAACCTGTGCAGGTGCTTAAGAGGTTAGGTCACTTCAAAAATAGGCCATAAACAAGGCAGATGAATAAAATACACCCAGTCTTGTAAGTAATTAAGCCAAGCCACCACCAAAGTTGTGCACTTGAGTTTTTACAGACATTAGTATGCAGTTTGTAACCAGAAAGTTGGCGCACACGATCGATATTGTCTCCTTTGATTCAAAGAGCTGGGGAGCAGCCCCTTTTTCATGGCACCCATCAGCATGAAGTTTTCTTTTTTGGGTAGGGACACAGTGCTGGGAATTGAACCCAGGGCCTTTGCACTGATTTACATCCCCCACCAATTTTATCTTGAGGCAGGGTCTTGCTAATTACAAAGTGTTCAGGCTGATCTCGAACCTGGAGCCTTCCTTCCTTAGCCTTCCAAAGTTCTGGGATTAGAGGCCTGAACCACCAGGCCCAGGATGAAGCCCTTCTTGAAGATCTTGCCTTTCTGACTTGAGTACAAGCCCAGGGATCACATGTGATAGATAATCTATCTCCTTCCCTTAGCTTTGCCTTCTTCACCTGGTGCTTCCTAAATTCTTTGGAACTAATAGAAGTGTGAGAAGGAATGATAGTTGTTAATTGAAACTCCAGACTGTCACCCCAACGCTAAGCGTCTGTTCGCCTGGATCAGTTTCCTTTCAGTATTCATCAGATATTTCCTGGGTGGCCACTCATTTCTAGGCCTGGGAACTCTGATGATGAAAGGGATACATGCACTCCTGACCTCATGGAAATGACCTTCTGGAGAGGAGGCAGGTAGGAAACACAGAGTGAGAAAAGATTAAACAGTACCTGCCGCAGAAAACAGTATCAGGGAAATGGGCTGGAGAGCTGTGGGAGCTCTTTGGGGAGACTTGTCTGAAGAAGGAGTGCTGTCAGAGGGGCCTAATGCTTTGTGTCCTGTTCCAGCCCCCTTCTCAGCTGCCGTGAAGGTCTGGTGTTGGCTGTTGTATTGATTTGATCTTTCAGGCCTCATTTAGGCTGTGTGCAGCTTCTCTGCTAATAACTTTTCATCTTGGGGAAAAATGCTGATTCAAATAGGGATCTTTAATATGTACCTCCTACTAGAATTTAATGACAATGTTCTTCTAGAGTCCGTGGATAAAGGTGTCTCAAGTCCCAAGTGTAGGGATATTTGAGGTCATATGGAACATCTGGTTCGTATGGACAGAGGCAAACTCTTCCAGAGTTTTGAGATTTTCTTTTTTAAGCTTTGGTGTTAACCTTGTAAAGCCCCTATAGATTAGGACTTCTGATTGCAGAGATACGCATTTCAGTACTCGGCCAGACTAAATAGAAGTGACTAATGCTAAACAATGAGCCAATGCTGACTCTGTTTATACTTTTGTGTGTGTGATGTACTTCATTTTTGTTTGCTGTAGTTCTTAGGTTTGACACCCATTCAATTGATTAAACTGTATTTTTTGTGGTCTAATAGTCAGAGAGATAACTATTAGCCATTTCTTAAGAAGTTTCTTGGGTTAAGACTTTCAGAAAATCTAGGTTGTGTGTTCTAACTTGGAGATTAAGAAGACACAGTATACATCTTGCTAGAAGAAACCCTTCTAACTTTACTTTCAAACTTGGTTGGCCACTGGTCCCCTTTTGGGCATAATAATCACTGATCTAGAAGTACATATGAAGACACTCGCAGGACCTGCGTCTCCCAACATGGAAATGTAAGACTCAGAAAATGCCACTTACTTGTGGAAGTTTCCAGCACATTATCACTTACTTACAGGCACTAATGACTCCAATAATGTAGTGAAGTTTAGCATAAATAGGCTCATCATTAAAGTTGATGGCAGAAGTATAAACAAGGCCCACACTATTAAATTTGCTGTTTATTCGTTATGTGTCTAGAATTATCCCACTGTCTCTAGCTGTCTCCTACTGGGTGGGGGTTCATAAGCCTAAGAAGAATGTAGTATTATTTTGTTTTTCTGTCTAACCCAGAAGAATGAGATGATTTTAGACGTATCTGCTCCTACAGATGGAATGACCAAGCTGGGAAGGAATGCTCTTAGAGTTTTTTTTTTTTAAGGTGACATCTGCCTTTCTGGTCACAGGTCTTTCATGGCGCTGGAGTTTTAGAGGAAACAAAACCAACCAAACAACAATGGATTCAGAGAAGCAGGTTGAGGGTCTGATGGCCTGACCTTGGCAAGGCTAGACTTGCTGAACTAGCGTGCTGTTGTCTTTTGGTGAAGAAGGCAAAATGGCTTTGTCTGTCATAAAGGAAGGCACTAGGTACTGCTCTAATGTCCAGGTGAGGGCTGGGTTTGGAGCCTCGCTTTATGTTCATGACTGCTGGTATTAGCTAAGTACTTTGGGTGAGGTTCCTCATCTTTTCATTGCTCTATAATGTGGAGCTGATAATAAGGGAATTGTGGGGATTAGATGTGTAAATACATGTGAAGTGCTTAAGCCTATACTTGGTGTGCAGACACACACACGCGCGCGCGCGCGCACACACACACACCCCTACTCGACACGCCCTAACTTACACTCAAAAGGAGATGTGCTTGAAACTGTGGAAAATTACAGAGCATTACGTAAAACAGTAATTATTTCTGGGTTGTAAGGATCCAGATTAAAAATACAAAGAACCCCCCCTGACGTTTATTGCCTGCACAGAGCTTGCAAACAAAACCACACGTGTCCTTGGCTGAACTGCCAAGCACCACTTTGGTGATTTTCTCCAAGGTCAATGTCAAAGGAGGACTTACAGGTATTTGGCTATGGTAGCTGTTTCATATACTGCTCTCATGTCTGAACGAGGTGATAATGAAAGTTCAAGGGCAGGTGGAAAGGGAGAGAGAGGAGGGAAAGAACGCATGCTAGTAAGGTCAAAAGGAGAATCTTTCTCAGTAATTCTCGTTCCACCATGGTCTCTGAGCAGTGCTTCCGATCTGAGCTCAGGTTGGTCCTCCATGAAGCTCTTGAAAGTGAAGAATAAGCCCTGCGTCTCACCCTTGGTGTACATATGAGGTCAGAAATGGTCTGAAGAAAGCTCCCTTGGCTAGTGTAGGGTTGCAAATATGTATGTGTGTGCTCTGGGGACTTAGCTAGCTCCCTCTTTCTTTGAAACCTAGCTCCAGTAGCACTTTCCCTGGGCAGCTGTTCTTATAACGACCAAGCCAACGTCTCCTGCTTCCCAATCGCTGGACTATAGGTATCCCACTTTGTTCCATTGCAGTGTTTCTTAGGTTAGTTGCCAAATGTCCTCACAATCATATGCACCTTTCCAAAGTTTACATTATAAGCTATTCACCTTGGCACTGGCAGAGAGAATTTGGAACGTTTGTAACTTGAAAGTAATCAAAACAGGTAACATCTGTCCACTTTATTTGCTAAAATATGTGGTGACCATTTCAGGATTAAAAGTGCGGCGGACACACAGGGTACTGCAGTTGTTAATTGCTGTATCTTACGGGATAGGTGGTGAGGGCCTTTGGGGGCCGTATTCTTCCATCTTTGCTGTTTACCTCTTAGCACTGTCGAGGGGCAGACAGTATGGTCAGCAGGAGCCAGTTGAGTGCATGTGTGTGCAAGTGAAAAGCGCACATACTCGTGGCTCAGTGAAGAGCATGCTAAGGAAATAGTTTAGCTGCGGTTTTTGCTTTAAGTTTGCAGCAAACTTGGAAGATGACTGCCACGTTCCTGTTTGTCATTGGCTGTTCTCCAATTTGTTGCAATGCCAAGTGGCAGTTCTGAGATTGAGTTTTGCCTCGGGTTTGACTTGAGCCTCCCTGAGAACAGGAGCCAGGTTTGTGTTATTTATAACCCTTTCCTAGCACAGTTGCTTACGTCTGATATATGCTCAATAAATGCTTATTGAAGAACAAGTGATCACAATGGTCGACAGCGTCATATAACCATGAGTGAGATCCATCTACCTCTGTACCTATCTCTGGAGGATACTTTTATTATTACAAAAGCCACCCTACTCGTACCTCCTCACACTATTCCAATTCAGAAGCTTTTCTCACTCCTCTTTCCTGGTCAGCTCTGCACTTGTGGACCTTTTGGGGTTCGAGCCAAGTCACCTCCTTGCTGAGACCTTCCCTCTCCACTTCCTCCTAAGCCTCCACATCTGTATCTTGGTCATTGTGGAGGTGTCCCAGCACGTGTCCCATCTGGGGGCATTGCTGGCTGGCTCCCTGATGTGACACTGCCCTCCCCCTTGGGATGTCAGTCTAGAGTCTGGGGCTCTGGCTGGGCACTGTTCTGTCTCCAGTGCCTGGTGTACACAGGGCTCTCCATAGGCACTTGCTGAATGAAGAATTCAGGGAATGGAAACAAAAGAGTAAATCATTACTAATCTTTGTAATTCTCTTCCCCATATACTACTAACATTTCTGGTGTTTATCCTTTTATCTTTGAATGAATACATATATGGGCATTTCCCCCATTTTTAATGAATATATACGCAATACACAATGATTACATTGAGCCTGAGTATTTTTTACACGTATGTATTGCCTCAACATTACATTCCCTTCCCCTCCCCCTTTTCGGCCCTCCGGCACCCTCCCGTTCCCTGTAACTTTCACTATCATGTCCATTTGGTTCTATAGGATGCCTGTATTAACATATGCATATTTAAAAAATAAAAATAGTCGCATCCATGCTGGCAGTTATTTTTGTCTTTTTCCCACAAAATGACCATGAATTTTCCTCCTCTTTCTGTTGCTGGCATTAAGTGCACTGCAGTCACAATGAGCCCCTTACTGTTCACTGTTCTGTGGCTACTTCATCTGTGCTGCAGCCTCAGGGTCTTTGCCCATTCCATCCCATCTTTCTGGGAATTTCTTCCTTTGCATATCCCCACCACCAATGCCCTTGTTTTCTTTAGACTTCGTTCAGTTTTCTCCTTCTTTATGGGACCTTATTTGACCATCCTCTCCTTATTTTTAAATTACAACCCCACTCTTTTTCCTTTTTTTGTATGCATTTTTCCACAGTGCTTAAAACTTTCTGACATGATACATTTTTTACTTAGTTACTAGAACTCCATTTCTGTCTGACCTGAAAGGCAACTGGCACAAGAGCAGGGAGTTTTGCCCATCATCCCAGAACCCAGCACAGTGTCCAGGATGTCGTATTGAGGCCATCTTCAGTGTGTGCATGTTGGGGGGTAGATAGGTTACGGCTCAACATGATCATATTAGATACTTGAACCACTGGGCCACGCTGATTTAATTGATTGAGTGTATGTTACACCGAGTGGTGATTCCCTTAAAACAGAATAGTATCATGGGAGCAAAACAGTTCCTGGAGGGCCTCAGACAAAGTTCATAAATTAGTTTTATGAGTGAACATTTTTAGTCTGATGTCATGGAGCCACGATTTGGTAGCTGACTTTGTGGCCTGATTAGAAGCCTCGTCCTTTTGCCTGTAGTCGTTCTTAGAACCTATTGACCTGTGATGTTTTTTATCCTCACCGAAACTGAGTGTTTCCTTTTCGTCTCAGATGGGCACATCTTTAGATCCTGAAGGTAAAGAAGCAGGCTGTTCTCTCAGAAGTCCAAATGCAGCCACAGATTTTTGCCTTCAAGCAAGTAAGATATGCCACAAAAGCAAACCACTTTCCTGGCCAGCCCTTCTCTCATTTGCATTTTCCAGACCTCCTTTGAAGGTCCTCCTGAGATGGAAGCTGGTAATGACAATGGCAGCTAGGGAGGGAGAAATTATGTGCCGTTTTCCCCCAGGCCTCCTGCTTTTGCTAGATAAAGCAATTCCTTGAGTTGCTTGTCTTCCACCTCACTGGTTAGTAAACCCCAGGCTTGGGATGGAAACATATCAGTCCACCTATTTTTGAGTGTGGGTCAATACCAGATACGGTGACTTCATACACTTCTCCTGTGTCAGCTGGGTAGTTGTTTCTGCAGTGGCCTCGCTGTGAGGTGCATCACCTATGTACAGACAGGGGACTGACGCTCCTAACTATGGAAGCTGCTTGGTCAGGGTCTTGCTTTCTGCTTCTTTTGGGCATAGCACCATCTAGCAAGCCATAGACAGCACTTTGTCAATACTGCATTGAGGTTACTCAGGATGGAGGGATTTAATTTTCCTGTTCCTCATTTTTTTTTTTTTTTTAACTTTTCTTCCTAACTCGTTGATCTAGGATTCCTGGCTCAGCATCTTTTCATGCCTTCAATGACTGTTTGAAGCCTGTGTTTGGTGATTAGCTCTCGCTTGATTTTCTTAACTCCTATTAGTCCTTTTGTTATCTGGAAGATTATTTGATATGGTTCAGAGGAGGAAAAACAGCTTAAGTCGGGGTTGCCAAGCGCACCCTCTTTATCAGTGCCGGATGGGCCGCTCCCTATCTCGGTTTTCTTTGGGGGAAGAATCTAGTGGGATGAGGACATGTCTTCTAGTATTCTAAAAAGGCTGATGTTGCTCAGTTGTTTCTGAGGATAAGTACGTCCAGCAGCAACTGGTTTGAGGGGGTTGAAAGACTCCTCCTATGTCACACTTGCTTCAGGTTTGGCAGTACGAAGAATAAGATTCACCTTTCTTTGTCTCCCTTTGCATCAGCAGAATCCTATTTTGGGGCCATTGGCATGTAATTCAGCATATTTTGTAAGCACGTCCTGGCATTTCTTTTAGAAATGTCTCGAGCCACGAATGGTGTCCAACTAAGCTGAGGCCTGAGTGTATTATCCTCGTCCTCTGCTGGGGACACACCTATTTGAGGAGAGTGCTATTTTCAGAAAGCTGTCAGCGTAGCACTGGCCAAGGATTCGCTACGAAATCACACATCTTTGGTATTGTTGTGAACAAAAGAAAATCCTTGTTCTTGTCTCAAGGCAGTGTGATTACTGGGCTCCTGATCAGATACATGACCCAAGATGGATGCCTTCCCGGATGAAACTCAAGTTTATCTATGCCTGTCCCCACCTTTATCTCTGCATGTGCCCTTTGCCTTTGAAGATGAATTTATTTCGAGCCCAGACCTCCACCGCACCTTGTGTTTACCCTTGGTTTCAGTATACTTGCTCACCTACACCCTCATGGGGCCTAGTGTGTCACACAGACAGGTGGCAAGCAGACGTCCGGGTCGTGTAGTTCTGGCTCCTGCCCCAGTGGTGTTCTGTACTCATGGTCTCTGGAGCAGAATGGTAGAAGACAGACCTTTCTTTGCTAGGCGCCTTGGGTACCCCAGCACTTACCACTCTTCCCAAGAAAGGAGCCAGCCAGCCTGTTAAGGTTGGTTGGTTGGTTTGTCGGAAAGGTCTCCTGTTAAGTTTTTAGATAAATAAATTCTAAAGATACTGTTTTTAGGTTTAATCCTGTGGGCACTTGAGCCATAAGGAACTAGAGTGTTACAGGGTTGCTTCATGGCACACTCAGTTTCAGCTTTTAAGCTTACCTCTCTTGTGTGTCATCGCGTGTGTTGCTCCCTGTTGCTTGTGCTCAAATGCTTCTTAATATGTGCAAAGGGGGCGAGCCAAGCAAATGCACTCTTGTAGAGGGACACACCCAGCATGCTAACATGTGTGCCAAGAACCCTCTGTATTGGTATTGTGTCGAGAATGGGAATGGAGTCAGATGACAGCGATCATGTGACAGTTTTGTGGATTTGTCACTAATGCATCAGTTAATAGCGAGAGTCTGTTTTTCTCTCCACTTATATTGTGTTAAAAAAAGAGAAATGGCGCTGTTGCCTCAAACAATTTGTGCATTTCGCACTTCGAGTCATTAATTATCAGTTGAGTTTTTAAAAATCTGGCAAGAATTGACTAGCAAATGTGTCAGAAGTTTCTGATGGTAGAGATAAACAACTTGGTAGCTGACTTCCAGTGAGGGAGTCTAACACACTTTGCCATCGATTCAAGGGGAGAAAAACTGTGCTGGAGGACTCGGTGGAGCTTGGAAGGAGACCTTGCTAATGGAAACAAGCTTCCCTCAGCACATCACACTGTATGGCCCCAAACACAAGAAGTTAAAAGAGGTGCTGGATTGAGGCCACAGAGGTTCTCGTGGGTTAAAGGAGCAAGTCTCAAAATCAATACTCTTGCTTAATAGACAGTCCCTGCTGTGTTTTCAGACAGGGTGAAATGTATTCGTATGCACACACTAGGACTGTTGCATTCACATGGATTTCTCCTGGTGTTTCTAGCTGAATTGAGTCCGAAGGCCAAAGGGAAAGCTGACCACTCTGACGGTCAGAGGCATTTGCTCTTGTGAGACTTGAGAGAGACAGTTTTCTTCTCTCACCTCTTAACACAAAGAAGCAGGAGCTGGAACCTGTTAGGTCTGAGATGACTTTGGTGACTGGCAAAAGCGAAAGCGTGTCATGTGATTGAGCTGGTTATTCCCAGAAACATACTCTGAGATTTCACCAGGAACATCCAGAGGCCCCAAAACAAACAGCCCTACAGGATTTGTGAACAGGAAGCACACCTTCTCTTGTTGACCTGACCTTACATGCTGAGTACACAAGAAGCTGCTCTGTCCATCCTGTGTAACTAAGGTAGCTTCTAATTTCACTGCTTTGGACTGCAACCAATTGTCCCTTTGGTTCTGCTTCTTAAAACTGCCAAGAGTTGGAGGTGAAGGGAGACCCGGCTTAACTCGAGAAACTGAACTGGAACAGGCTGTGGGTGCGTATGCACATTTCTCAGGTCCTGGGTGAGTTAGCTGACCTTCAGGGGGGATTAAGAGGGGCACACATGACAGGGTGGCCCCATTTGATTGTAGTTTAACTGCAAACCTGGCAGCGTGTTTGTTGTTCTAACTTTTAGATGCCTTGTAACTGGCTTAATCTGGTGAGCACACGGATCTGGGATGTGGGTAATTGTACTCAGGACTTTGGGTTCCACATTGACAGGGTTCCTATGGTTCTTTTACTTTGGCAAGAAGCTGGTCAGATGCTTGCATGACAATTTCAAAATAGGACTGTTAATGGCTTTTGGGGAATGCTATCTTTTTATCAGAAAGTCATCAAGTAGTTCTAAGTGTGTGTGAGCTAAAAAAAAAAAAAGGTAGGCATTGCTTGATTGGTTAGCTCTTTAGTGAAAGGATTTTGAAAATGCTACTTGTATGTGCTGATCTCCTGCTGACCCTAGGTCTGTGGCTAAGAATTGCTGAAGTTACTCTGGGCTGTGAATGTGCCCAGGAGCTGGAATGTCACGGAGGCCTTTCGTCTGATGTGATTCTCTGCACCCACAGTGCTCCCATTTCTTGCAGGAGGCAATGTGAACCATAAGCCTGGCACAGGCTCTGAGTTTTGGAAAGTGCCTTTTTCCTTCCTCACCTACTCTGTCATTCCTGGCCTGTCGGCAGCTCATAGTGACTCATTTGCTTTTCTTCCTGCACCTGGGAAATGGGTTTGGAGAGAGTGAACTGGGAAAGAACTTTCCCTGAGAGTCATGTGATTATCAGTAGCTTTTGTGTCTAATTTTATGAGGGATTTTTAGACTTTTCTTTTTTTTGTGGTACTGGTGATTGTTGAACACAAGGCATCATTTTCTCTGAGCAGTATCTTCAGGGTTTCTGTTTTGCTTTGTTTTTTGGTACTAGGGGTTCAGCCCGGGATCTTTGCACTGAGCTACATCCCCAGCCATTCTTTAGTTTTTTGATTTTGAGAGAGGGTCTCATGAAATTGCTAAGTTGCTGGGATTGGACTCGGACTTGTGACCCTACTGCCTTATCCTTCTGTAGTGCAGGGATTAATTCTAGGCATGTACCCCATGCAGCTCCTAGACCTGTCTTAGTTCACACAGGGTGCTGGCTGGCACAACAGAGATTTGTTTCTTCATGGTTCTGAAGTCCAAAATGAAGGAGTTGCAAGATTGCTTTTGTTCTGAGATTTCTCTTATGGCTCAGAATACAGTATGTAAATACACCATTTTCTCAACCTGATTGTTATTAATATGTTTCAAAATATATGGATGAAAGAACTAAAAAAATCATTGTTTTTCTTTGCCCTCACTTGGTGTTTTCTTTATGTGTGCCGACATCCTAATCCCTTCTTTGGGTCCTATTAAATTCAGGCTTATCCACATGCTTCCGTTTTACATGATTACCTCTATAGAGGCGCTGTCTCCAAATACCCCAAATGTAGTCATGTTCAGAGGTACTAGAGGTTAAGTCTCCAACAGGAATTTTAGGGTTCCACATTGCAGGTCATAACATGACCCTTCAGAGCTGCAACTAACCTTACAATTTCCAGGTGCGAAGACAGACTGGAAAAGGCTTCTCAGTGCTGTACAGAGGGTGGTGGAGCCCAGATGTGAGGCAGAATTTGGCTCTTTGTTTTGTGCTGTCCTTTGTTTGTCTGCTTCTGCTAAAGCAAACGCCTCCCGCCGCCCCTGCTCCCCCACCCCATTCTGGATGTTTGGTACAGTGACTTCCCAAGAACCTCATTTTCCCAGCCCTGTCCTTGCGGTTCCTCACTGTTGATCGTTATGCATATGCTCAAGTGCTGAGTCGGGCACTGGGACAGACAGTCTTCCTCAGCTCCATGGGAACTCTTAACTATGGGCATGTGGATTCTAGAGTTTAGAAGATCTTTTTTTTGTGGAAATGGAAAATGGTCTTGTTACGACCTTTGAATGACCTCTTTCTAGCCCAAGTTCAAGAATAAGCAGTCATTGACCCCGCTGACTCTACCCTTTATCATCTTCAAACAGTTCAATTTAAGTACCTCCACAGCATCTCCATATGTTGGCTGGATGCAAGATGCCAGTATTTCAACACTGCTTTCTCATTAAAATGATCAGGGCATGAGCCTGGAAGATTCCACTGTGTGCCTCACCTGGGACCTCCCCAAGGGAAACGTGCCTGCCAAGCAAACCAGAAATAGTGTCAGGGAGGAAGCACACCCCTCCGCTGGCTCCCCTTCTGGATTGAGTCATTAATGAGCACTTTTTACCCTTGGCAGGGCCAGGTAAGTTTGAGAAGTGTACCTCCTGTGGTGTTTAAACACATTTCAGTTACTCCCATGATAGTGATGCATGAAGAATCAACATATTGACCCCCCCAGAGTATATATTAAATTCTGAAGGATTAATCAAAACTACACCATGTTGTGTGCAATTAAACCCTTGAAAGGCAAAATAAATTTGCTGGAGCGGTAGCAGCTCTTGTACCACTTCTAGCCGGAACGAGGCATTTCTCAGTTCTATTACTAACAGATGAATTTTTGCTCAGGAGCATTTTTCGGGAGGTGGGATGGGCTAGAAGGATCCGTCTGCAAAGCCCTTTCATGGGTGGGAGGAGAACAGGGAGTCAGACTCATCCAGTATTATCCTTTGGAACCAGGTAAATACCAAGCAAAATCTTTCTATCAGAAAGAGCAGTGGGTTGTGTCGTTTTCTTATTAGAGGAGAAAATGCCAAGGAGTGTGTGCTATAGGACGCATGGAGGGGGTAGATCCTCAATTGTCTGCCATCCGCTCTGTGGAGAAGAGCACGCCTGGGAAGGCAGGCAGTGGGGAAAGATTGCCTTGTTCATTTGGCCACTTTAATAATGACAGTGTTTTGCTATCCACTTCCAATTCAGGTAAACAGAAACCCAAAGAAAATTATTATTTTTTCTCCTTACAGGGGTAGGCCCAGAGTCACCCAGATTAGGACCTCACAGAGATACTTCAGTACTCCATTGAACATTTCAGTGGTGCCAAATTGCACATGGTACAACCATTCTGGTTTATTATGTTTTTAAAAGAGTCAATTAGATTCTGTTACAAAAAGCTGGGAAGCTGTCTATTCAGTTCACCAAGGGGTTGCAGAGGAAAAGGTTGGCAGTGGATTGCTCTGAAAGGATGCATGTTAGCCAGCGGGCCACAGGCATAGAACTTCTGAGCTTGCCTCAAGAGACTAAGGAGAATCACAGTGATGCGAGGTCTGCATAAGTACAGAAATTCTTAATGAAGCCGCAGATGAGACCAGAATGACACCTTCGCTTGTCCTCATTGGAGAATATAGTTTCTGTGTAGCCAGAGTGCCAAAGCTCAGGATAGACTCCAGGTGGGGGTGGGGGTGGGGGTGAGAAAGGAACATACTGCTAATAGCACAGCTTCATCTCTGTGTCTCCTATGCCACTAGAAAAAAATATTAGTAAATCAAAATGCAGAAGTTGTTCCTATAAATAATTCAAAATTGTGTTCATTACAAGAAAAATGTGTAGAATGATGGAAAATCCTTGAATTAATAACTTTAGAAGCTCTCACTGTGTGCAGTGTAGCAATTAGAAAAATAAGGAGAATGTGCTTAATTTATACAAAGTACATTTGGCTTTTTTTTCAAAGTTCAGAAATAAATTTGACTGGGATATGCATTGAAAACTCTCATGACATCTGGAATATGGAGATCTAATTGCTGATTCAATGGCATTACAAACACGCAAACATATTTCCTTGGTGAAATGTCAAAAAGGCAGCAATCAAAATGAAGCGTTTAAGCATTAAAATGAAGAAATGATGACTGAGTTGATTTGTAAACATTTATCTCTGAGCTTTTTTTTATGAAAAAAAGAGGAATAAGTTCAGGAACACGATGATGAATTTGCACATTCCAAGTCCTAACGTGAGGGCATGGGTGTCTCAGGCATGTGGTCATGGGTTCAATCAGAACTCGTGTTTTCCTCCATTCTGACAAGCTGACTTGGCTTTTCATGTCAGGTTTATTGCATTTTAATGAACAGCAAGAGATTTCAAGGTGTTTAAGTAAGGAATGGACTAAGGTGAAATGGTTCTCTGTCTTTGACGTAATCGCTTTAGATGTGTTTGGGAGCCATTTCCTCATGCAGGAATGTTGGTTGGTAACAATATTTCAGTCAGTAGCAATATTTCCTTTCATCTGTGTTGTTGAATGAACTCGGCTAGGAGCCTCTAGTCTAGGCATCCTTAGGACATGACCGAAAGGTGCAATTCCACCTGTGGTGGGGAAATTGTTCTTTTAAAATTTTTATTAAATACATAATTCCAAATTCTGTAACACGTTAGAGACATGGGGCTTGGGGAATCAGTAAGCGTCGATGCCCACCGCTTTCTCAGAGATTGACTGTTTTCCTAGCTGACCATTGCCAAGGATCAGTCTGCCTTCTCATTCATGTTGAGACCTTTTTATGTAACCTGAAGAGGCAGATCGTGACCTCAGGATCCATCTCCAGTTTTCTCCCCATTCAGTTGAAAAGCATCTAGCTATTGGAATGTTAACGCAAGACCAAAATGTATTAAGTCACTTGACCCAGAAGATAAACAAAGTTGTTAAAATAATGTTCTTTCCTGTTTGCCTATATAAATCTCTGCTTTTGGAAAAGTAGTTCAGAAAGCATTTTCTAATAAAAGAAGGTAAATTGTTAAATCAACAGAGGTGCTCGGTAGGTAAGTATAGTTGTCTTGGCCCTTAAATGAATAAAGTCTCCCCAAGTGAGTATTTTTCCAAGGTCCCAAATTATGCCAATCATCCACTGTGAAACCCCTCTTCCAAGAAGACCTGATAGAGAAATAAGATCTGCTGGAGGAGCTGAGTTGCCTTCCCCTGAGGCGATGCATTTGTAAGATCTCTCTGTATTGTGCTTGCAAATAACATTTATTTCTGTAGTGTAAATATGCAAGAGTTCATTTTAATAAAAAGTAAGTCCTAAAATAAGATAAAACCCATGACTAGACTTGCATTTGAAGATTTAGAGTGTATTCATCTGCTGGTTTTCAGTATAAATATTCATTGGTTTTGAGCTCTCAGGTGTTGGAACTTTTAATCTGCATTCAGATGGAGGTACTTTAATCAGACAGTTCATAAAAGTCTGAAACTCCCCCCACCCCCCACCCCAAGGAAAAACACAACAGAGTAACAGAAAGAATAGAAGGTACCCGGGCTTCACAATGACGCACCAAGCTGAACCACCTTCCTAGAGGGTGAAGACAGTAAACTCCAAGCACCATTTTGTACCATAATATCAATATTCTATTAAAAATAAATCTCTTGCTGTTAGACCGAAAAGTCTCAAAAACCTGTCACTTGAAGGCAGTCTTCGGAGATGACTGATAATGGGTAAAAAATCCCATAGCATCTGCTTACCATGTACTCACACAGACGGCTAGGGACGCTGTTAAATGTCAGCAGTAATGTATGCGTGTGTATTAGCGACCACAGAGCCAAGTCGCCGCAGAGCCGGCCCTGGGGACTGCTCCAAACTAGGTAGGTCAAGGGAGGAAGGTACCCGAGGAACTCTTTGGAAGGATGTTGTTTGTCTGGAAAAAAAAAAGTCTGAACTGCAAATGTTAATGCGTGAAGAGCTGGGAAACCCCTTCCATCAGACTTTGAAGGAGGCTTTAAGTCACAGGAAGGTTTATCTTTGAGACCCGGATGGGAAGGTCAGTTCTGGGCCAGCAGGAGGTGGAAGGAAGCTGTTCTGCATGAGACGCGCTTTGCATTAGCAGGCTCTCAGGTTTCTCTTGGTAACCTAAGCGCCTATCAAGAGAAGAAAGTCACTGAGGCACAATCGCTGACTAAACAATGTGACGGTGACAGTGTTGTTAGCAGCTGCTGGAGGCCTGGAGGGTTCTGTGCTGTTTAACTACTTAGAGAAGAAACACCGCACTGTCCCACCAAAGTCACTGGGACTTGAGGCAGCATTTCAAATGGGCTTTACTGCCGTGATTGCAGGTTTGATAATTGATGTCGATAGCCAAGTTTTTCTTTCCCTTTCTGATCCGTGTAGCCCCCCAAGGTAATGTGGAGTACGGTTGAGAGGAGGGTGTGTCTTGGGAAAGAACCGAGAGGGATTTGGCTCCTCCCCTTGCAGGAGTTAAGTGTTGGATGTGTTGTTTAGTATTCGATGCCTCTGCTCTGGTTTCTTCTTTCTCAAAGTGGGCACAGTGACATCACGATCGTCATGGGGTCATTGGAAGGATTTGATAAGATAACACCGCAAAGTATCTTACTCAGGAGACAAATTCAGAGGCAGGGCGGGGAAGAGTCTCGGCTGTGCGGTGTGAGCCCCAGAGGATCGATGGGCTCTGTGAGAGCTGGGTCTCCCTGGCTCAGTGGGACCATTGGTTTCTAGGTCACATATCTGAGCTGCTGGCCCTTGCTACTTCCTGAGAGGTGTGTCTGTGCACAAAATGGTGTCTTCTCAAGTGCTTACAAGGATCAGCTTTCATTCCGATCGTCAACATTAATTGGCTCATTAAGCTCTTTAAAAAAAAATAAAACCAACGTCAACTTTAGAATATATCACATTCTAGCTTTTATTTTCAACTGTGATGTTTTCAAGAAAACGAAATTTTGTTTGGTTTGGCTAGTTATGTTAGTTGCAGAAGGGATTTCCTCTGCTTTGTCCTAGCTCAGTAGATGGAGACCTATTCAGAGGATGCTTAACCTTCCTTGCGTTTTTCTTCTTCTTCTTCTTCTTTTGAGACAGGGTCTCATTTTGTTTTTCAGGCTGACCCTGGCTGGCCTCAAACTCACAACAGTCCTCCTGCCTCAGCCTCCCAAGTGCTGAGATTACAGGCTTGTACCACCATGTCCAGTTTATATGGTGCCGAGGAGTAGACCTCAGGGTCTTAAGCTAGCCGGGCAAGTGTTCTGACTGCTGTGCTATTCCTCCAGCCCTTTCCTTGCCTTTTTTTGATGGTACAGTGTGAAGTTGCACTGACACTCACGTGTCATGTTGTGGTGCAGTTACTGACGTGCTCTAGGTATTTCCTCAGAACAGTGCCCACTGCTTCTTAAAACCTTCCCTTTTGTTGATTGAGTGCATTTGTAATAGTAGATGCTGGTGGAATACCTGAAGTCAGTTTCTAAAGCTTTTAGAGCAGCCAGTGGATTATGGTTTTGGTACTTGATATAACCTTGATACTCAGATCAAAACTATTTTAAACACTTCCTCAGACTCTCGTTGTTTTTCTCTGGTCATTCAACAAGTATTTATCAGAGAAATGTTGTGTGCCTAACACTGTGCTAGGTGCCAAGGACACATGGTTCCTGGAGCCAGGCCAAGAGCTCAGTGGAGGCAGTAGACAAGCGTATCAAGCAGTGCTGCCAGGGTGAAGAGTTTTGTGACCAAGGGTGTGAAGTGCTGGTGACCATGGGACCAATTCTAACCGGAGGGAACTGGAAACATTTCCAGCAGGAAGTAGATAAGAAAATCTCACAGGAGAAAGAGAGCGATGCCTAAGAGATAAGACTGGGCAGAGAGTGGGACCACTGCCTGGGCCTAAGGAAATTGGATCAGGTAACATCGTAGTGGGTAGAGAGTGGCACCGATGGGTGGCTTTTGGTGTGGGCTGATTTTCATTTATGAAAGTACCAAATGTTAGAACTGGAGGTGAATTTAGGATAAATCTCCCTAGTCTATAGATCAGGAACTGCAGGCCTGGAGATGAAAAGTGATTTGGAATGACTGCGCATTATAGGAAGTTCAGGGAAGTGACTTCTAGAAAGAGAGTTTGTGGCCAAAATTGAATCTGCATCTCATTGCTTGTGTTTTATCTAACAAGTCCCATTGTTTTTTTAAACTTACATGTTCATCTTTAAGGTAAAGAAAGCAATATAGTCTGTTGTACTGGTGGTACACAGGTACTGTTGTGGGTCTCAGATGAGGCGAGGCACACGAAACCTTTTGACACCATGATGGGCTGGTGAAGTACACATATTATACATATTATACACATAATATACACATATTATTTGGTCAGCAAACAATGTTGGGCAAGTGGCTTAACCTCTTAGTCCTTCAGTTTTTTTGGGTGTAAGTGGGATGAAAAATAGTATTTTGTTGTTAGTTGTGAATGTTATAAGGGACAATTAGAAATATGGTGAGTTTAAATAAAGAAAACCTCTTATTACAGTAAAAGGCACAAAAAAAGACACATTGCCATTAACGTTCTTCAAGAGACTCCCTCTTTCTTCCAATATACTTACCCCACCATTCTTGCCACTTTCGGAAGCAGTTCTGCAAGGCCTCTTTTGTGTGGAGAAACAGTTTCATATCCTTCATCAGGACAGTGCTTTGTGTCCCAGTGTTCCTGGTATAGCACTTTCTGTCAAATCAGAAGTCTTGATATATCCTCATCCATCCTGTTCCCTTAAGACTTCCAGGTCTTCCCCAAAGTCAAAACGAGCATGGAAAGGAGACTCACACAAAACTGCATCCACAGCCCATCTTTTGGTTTTGATTTTGAGAAAGGTACTGTCTAAGTAGCCAAGCTGCCCAGGCTGGCCTCACACCTGTGCTTCTTCTGCCTCCATCTCTCAGACTGTGGGAATGGCAGGCCTGCACCACTTTGTCTAGGTGGTGAACATTTTTAACTGGTTCGGAACATCAAGGCAGCCACAGTGGTACAACCAAACATACTCATGAAAGAGTATTTTTGGAACTAGTTCAGAGAGTTTCAGAAATATTGGAATAATTATGTTAGAAGTGAGGGAGTGTATTTCAAGAGGGGGAGGCTGATGGGGGTCTGTATTTTATGGTTATAAATGTTTTTACTTTAAACATTCACTGAATTTTTTGATTGCGCCTTAATGGTAGTGCAGGTAAAACTATTCTTTGAACATTGCACACTCTTGATAAATGCTATTTAATATTAATTTATTATCATTCTTAGTGTAATATTCTCTCTATGTTGCTTCTTAAAAACTCTAAGGCAACTTCAAAGCCACAGAGAGATATAGCCTGGTATTACCATCCCATTGTAAAGAAGAAGAAGAAACTGGGTTGTGGTAAAGTTAAGTTATTGGCTCAGAATGGTGATTGGCAGGCCAGGATTTGATCTGAGTTCATCAGCATCTTTCTAAGCTCCCCAGCCTCACTCTGGACCCACAGGATAATGCCAATGAGAGCCTGTGTCCCAGGGCTGTCCTGCTCACCAGCCTTCCCTTCTGTGTGCAAGCAGGATGCTTGGACGAAAGAAAGATTGTTTCAAATAATATGTAGAGACAAAAAATGACTCAGGGGAGAAGAAGTTAAACAGAAGTATTTGGAATTTACATTTGGTCCAAACATGAGTTCCAGAGTTACTATAAACAAGAAAAAATTGGACATTACTCTTCTAATTCTAGTCCCTGGGACACAATCAGGCTTTGAGGTTTTCATTGGTCATTTATGACTGGAATTTTGTAAGTTTTCCTTATCGTTGTTCCTTTTTTTCCTACAGTAGCACCCTTACTGATATACTAATCACATGTACAGATGCACCAATCTATTAGTCACATTAATGCAACTCATCTGTGCTCAGAGATGTATCCCTGATGCTTACAAAACACTGCAGAGCAAGTCTAGCATCCTTGATATGGAAATTTAAAAAAACTTAGAGGGGTTAAGTTTCTGGAAAATTAAATCTTTATCTCTTTGTCCACATACAGGCCTGCATACCTATATGTATTTATATTGTATATAAATGCATGTATGTATACATACAGATATAAGTTAATCATATACTTCTGCAGATTTGTCTCGAAATGTTGGAATATTTACAACTAAAGGATGTCCCACTCTTACTGCCATCCTCACTTAGACCAGGTCATAATTGTTCTAAGTAAGTATTTGATGTAGATCCCTTTGCTCTGCCTCCTAGTTTTTATCACTTGAGTTCTCTAAGTGTAGCGCGATTCAAAACTTTTTAAGTGCTCTGGCCTTGACAGCTAATGGTGGATGGTGCCATGGTTAGAAAGTTTCTCAAGGCTAATCGTTTTTCAACGGGAGAAAAATAAAAACAAAAACCAAGTAGATTGATAAAAAGGGCATGGTGTTCTTGATGAGGCAGACAAAATCTCCAAGCATGGCTCATCCCCTCTTTTAATTATCCAGTTCATTTAGTCAGCTGTGATCCAGGACTTCGCGAGGTCACTGGCAGTGTGAGAGGAAGGCTGGGCAGCCACTGACCCACGGCTTGGTGCAGGCCTGGGAAATGGCTGCCCGGGCTGACTTGTCCTTTAACAAATGGGAGCCGGGGAGAAGGGCTGTGCGAGTGATGTGTGGATCCGAGAAGTTCTGATGCCCTGAGCTTCCTTGAACCTCATTATAAAACGTAATTGTATCTGAGAAGTTGGCTGGTCAGCCAGTGCTTGCGATGGCTCTTTCACTGGAGCAGAGAGAGCGGAGGCTCCAGAATTGAAAGTCACAGGCGATACTTGCTGGAACATAGCCCTCCGGAAGTGGCAGTTCACATCAGGGATGCTGTCAGAGCCCTGCATACCCTACCCTTTGCCCCTCTACTGCCCATTTGATGTACATGGGGCAACCCTTTGAGACAACCTCTGAGACAGCATCCTCGGGCAGGGGCTAAAGGCCAGGAAGAGTTACCTCGTTCCTGCCTCACAGACTCTGACACTTACTTGTCCTTGAGTGACTCAGGGAAGTCCCCATCTCCGTAGGCCAAGCCACTGGTCTTCTACTCAGTCCCCTAAGGTCACACATCCCAGTCACTGTGCTCACTGTCATGTGTCTCCTTAAAGCCAAAGACCTAGAGAAATGAGTTTGTTCTCTTTCATAATTTCAGATTATAGAGGGCATTGCTGATTGGTAAACTTAAAAAAGAATTTTCAGTCAATTTACTTCCATGTAAAAATGTGTGTGCATTGGGCTGAGGGTAGTAAGAACCCAGGGCCAGCTAATGACTATTTACATACATATCAATGGGGGACACGTTAGTCATTGTCAAATTATATATATATGTTAGATAGATAGATAGATAGCATCTACAATGGTGGCAGAGGCCACAAGATTGGGATGTGAAGTGGGTTATGTCACTTATTAGCAGGCACCATGCACAACACACTTTACTCTCTGATCCTTGGTTTTCCCCTCATCTATAAAATAGAAACAGTGATGCCTACCTCAGTAGGTCATGTGGAGATTAAAGAGCTACTTCATTTCAAAGCCAGCTGAAGGTTTGTAAAAATTACGCTCACACCCTCCCTGGTTTGGTTGCATTGTCACAGAGGGGAGGAAAGATACTCCTTGATGGGCTCAAAAAGCCCTGGGAATCCCACATGGAGAGGTGGACGACCCAGCTGGAACATGGACCACACCCTCTTTGCAGTTTACTTTGAGAAGCCAAAGAGCTAGCTAGCCACCCTACTGTAGAAATAAGCCACATTTAATAAGTTTAGATAGGAGGTCTCTGTCTTTCTCAGCTGTTCTTATACAAAAGTCATAAAATTTTTCTGTAACTGCAGATTTAATGCCATTATTTGTAAATTGCTAGTCTTCCCGGTATAGAAAATCACCCTTATAGAGGATAGATTGTAGGGCAGGAGGAAGAAAGAGGTCAGGAGTAGAATTTTTCATGCCATCTTCGTAGTGACGTGAAAGTAGAGTGGTTGCTTGCCTCACAGAATTGTTGCTGTCAGAAGAAAGCGTTCCTGGTTAGATATCTTTGGGAACCATGGTAGATGTTTTTGGGTGTCTTTAGAGGACTTGGGGTCAGGGGTACACAGCTCCAGGTTGTAGAATCAGGAAGGCAGTGAGTATTTGCTTGGAGACCACCCTGAGGCTGCAGATGGGAAGAAAGCGTCTCTGTGCTCTCTGTTGGTGACAAAAATGGATTTATAGGTATTTTGTTCCGGAGGGAGGACCTGGTGAGTTTCTCGAGAGCCCAGAGTGAGAATGATAAGTGGTTATTAATTATATGATAATTATCTAAGATGGGTACAATACCATCGTTGGACAACGTAGAACAGAGGATGGTCATTGTGCATGCAGTTTGTGCTGGCCATAAAACATTTCAGGGGATCTTGCCACAGTTGTATTCATGGACCCAGGCTCTCCTATCCAGTGTTTCCTGTGAAGCTGTAAGTCGTTAGCTATGATTTCAGGAGATTTCTGGACTCACTCGGATCCCATGTCTTCTTTTATGCAAAGACGGAGGTTGGTGTATTTACTCTGAGGACTTCCAAGGCCCAGGGAGATTTTCTGAGATTCTTGTGCTGCCTTGTGTTTACCATAAATCTGAGACAGTGATATGATCAGCAAACTTATTTATGTCTGAATACAAAACATGAATAAAATTTAAACCAAGCAGTCTCCCTTTGCAGCTTCTCCCATCATAGACTGAGTATGACTGTGACAGCCACGGCGGACAGTCTGTCCCACTGTCAGATATTGATTAGTAATTTGCTTGGCAGCAAATTGTTCTCTGTGCTAACATTTGCGTCTCCTTCCTTAAAAATGTGCTTCTAGTGTCGGCTTGGGCTCCTCTGTCAGTGTCGTCTGAAGACTATCTGGCTGGCAACCTGGAGCTGTTCCTCCCCTGCTGTGAGAGAACAAGTCACTTCCGGCACAGACTTGTAGCTCAGGGTTTTTAGGCGCTCTGAAGCGACACCGACATTGCGGGTCATGCTGTAGACTGTCGACATGAAGCGTTTGCTGGCATCAACAGGATGACTCTTCAGGAAGTGATAACTTTAAAAATGTATGACGAGTACCACTGAATTAAGACAGATGGGCTGATTTGTGTTATTCCTGAAATAACTGGCAAGTAGGTGTTTATCTCATTTTGCAACGGGACAAAATTGCTTTTGGAATGATTCATTTATGATCCCAGCTAAGCTGCACTATTAATTTACTTGACTTCTGACTGGTGTATTTGCCTCAGTATTTATTGTGTTTCCCATCAGTGTTGTCAGACTGTGGTGCTGGCTGTGACACCTCGACATTTGCATTTAGATTATGGGGTTGTGGGTTTGTGTCGGGAGATGGTGGATCCAGTTAAGGTTTGCATTTAGATTATGGGGTTGTGGGTTTGTGTCGGGAGATGGTGGATCCAGTTAAGGTTTGCATTTAGATTATGGGGTTGTGGGTTTGTGTCGGGAGATGGTGGATCCAGTTAAGGTTTGGTTTCTGAAGGTGGTATTTGTCACCGCTTCTGACATCGTTCCTTAGCTTTTGCACATAGAATTTTGATGCTTATTGTAACCCTCCAACAGGTTCTTTTTCCTCTAATCTCCCCCTTTCCTGTCTCTCATTCTCAGTGTTACTGCTCCAGTCAACTTTTTTTTTTACCATGCAAATTTGATTCTGTGGCAACTTTAAAAAAAATAAACTTAATTTCTTACAGGATTCAGCTTAAAAAAGACAGGAAGACATGAAGTTGCTAGGTGTGATTATGCCAGAGAGACCAGGAAAAACACTGTGTTCCAGTGGAGCAGTGCTGCTTGGGGTCCTAGAAAAGTCATCCCAGCTTCATAAGGGAAGTCAGAGATCAGGCTTAAGCAGAATGGCTACAAAATCTTCCCAAGGCCAAAGAGCATCTATGCACAGTTTCAACTTTCATCTCTTAAATCGCTCACTGGTTCCCTACTGGTTCTCAAGATGGACTCTTTGGTATGGGGTGATACAACTCTGAACAATTGAAGCTGTATTTCTGTGATAACTTTATTATTTTTCACTCCATTCATAAAACTGCCCGTGATATTCACATTTGACAAACTAATGTAGAACTTTACGTGACCCAAGAAGTGAGGTCCAGCGAGTCAATTGTGGAAGACAAGATGGGAGGGCGCATTAGCCCCTAGGTGTGCGTGATGTGAGCGGGAGTTGGGGTGCAGCCGGCACCCCCGAGTCAGAGAGTTTGCTGCGAAAGCCAAAGCTATTTCAATCCCTTCTGCAGTTGGTCACAAATGATGGCAGAGGTCGACGCCAGCTTACTTCTTGAGAAGATCCTTTCAAGTTGGCTGGGACTTGCAGAATAGGTTTAAGATCTCCAGGAATCTGTGGACAGTAGTTATTCACTTCACTGTCCCACTGTGGAGCAAGTAGATTGGGATAATTGGCATGTGGGAACCCACTGGCAGCCTCTCTGCCACATTCATGGACATCCTGCACGTGTACGAGCACACACACACACGTGCACATACACACACACACACACACACACACACACACACACACACTCATGCTAGGAACTTTAGCCTTCCTCATTTTACACCTGGGACTAGACAGAGAGCAGCAGCTAATTCTTCATTATACTTAAATTCACACGATTGCTCGACACATTATCTTGGGGCCTTCTTATACTTACAGTTCCTCAAATGCCAGCTGAGATACATTTAGCTTCTGGGCCTCTGTAAGGGCTGTTCGTTCTGGTGGCCTCACTCTGGTTAACTCCTCTTAATCTTTTAGGATTCATCTCCTATTTAACTATCATCTCGAAGGCCTCTCTAAGCCCCTAATAGGCATCAGATACTTCCTCTTCAGAACTCTTGGTGATGCCTGAACAACTTAGGCCATATCTGTAATTGATTCATTCCACTTTAATGTCCTAGGCTTGTTCTGAGTTGCTCAGATACAGAGATAATATTCTCAATATCACTTTCTCCACAGTGCCTTGGGGTACCCAGCAGGTGCTCATTATGTATTTGTTGAATGATTGGAAAAATCTTTAAAATAAATACAGTATATGTAAAATATAGTGTAGCCCAGTGACTGCGGAAGTTTTTTTTTTTTCCTCGTACTGGAAATTGAACCTAGGCCTTCACCCTGAGCTATATCCCTAGCCAAATTTTAAACTCTTAATATTTATTTTTGGGATAAGATCTCAATAAGTTGCTAAGTTGCACAAGCTAGGCTTGAAATTGCCCTCCTCCTGCCTCAGCCTCCCAGAGTGCTGAGATTACAGCTAGAGAAGGAAAAAGAAAATATATATATATATATAGTTAAGTGTAGATATGGCTATCTGTCTGTATATGTTTTTCTCTGTACACACTTAAATACACACACACACACACACACACACACACAGGCTAAGAAATGAGAGATCCTTAGAATACCTTTCTGTCTACTCCGTCCACCAGTGACATTCTTCTCCATTGTAGTTTTCCTCTACACTTCCTGGCCCAGAACAGAATGATCCAGGAGGGAGGCCTTTCTTGCTGCTTCCTGGCTTGGCCTGAAGTCAGACACAGCAGAAAGGAACCTCACATATAGGTCTGCTCTCACCAGCTCGTCGGCCAAATTGCGAGGCCTCTCTGTGCTCGCTCAGGTTTGAAGCACACTGTCAGACCAACCTCGTCACCGTCTTCGTGTCCTCCCTGCCCCCATCACCCACTGCAACATTGCAAGTATTAATTTTTTTCCTACTCCCTCCTCTCCCCCTCCCCCTTCCACTCCTTTGAGTCAGCAAGCATGACGTGCCCTTCCCAGGCGCTTTAGGTCTTGCGTTTGCTAAAATGAGGTTCTCAGGAACAAAAGGAACTTGAGTTCAGGGTTAAGATGCTAAAATCGGATTGTTCTCCTCTGGCAGTAAATTGGTATGCCACTCTTACCACTGCCGCAGATAAAATTAACCATGCGTTGAAATCATTGCAATAGGCAGTGTCATCAGAGCTTATTTGTAATGAAAATATGATGTTTCAAACCTAAACGCAGGAGTATAATGAATGTAGGACCATATGTTCCCCTCCCACACAGGGCTGCAGAGGAGAGATGCTATTTAAAATATATAGCGATGGATCGGGCTCCTGGTTTTCTTTGCTTTCTTGTCCCTTGTTACTGTGCGTTGTCCTGAAAGAGTGGAGGGAGGGCAAAGGGGATCCAGCTTGGCAAGAATAGCTGCTGGGACTGAGGGAGACTGTGGGGTCTCAGGTGTGGCCAGGTTCCCCATTGTGTGGCCTTGTCTGGCTCTCAGTGAGCCTCCTGTGGTTTTGTTCTCCCCCCAGTTATTGCACCTGGTTCGCAGTCATGTGAGGAACAGGAATTGTGAAGAGAGAAGGCGGGATCTGGCCGAGAGGACCCTCGGCATCTGTGACCATGCCCAGAGGCTCCTGAGGACGGGGCTGCCTGTGTACTGTCTTGTTGGGGGAAGGAGGATGGAGGGAAAAACATCTTCCTGCCACTTGACAAGAGCCCTTGTTCATTTAGGTAGCCTTTTCCCAGCCAACGCTGCCTTTCTGGACCGACTGGCCACTGTCATATGTTTGGCTGTTGCCCTCAAATCTTCTGGAACTTCTGACCTTCCCATACTTGGGGGAGGTGCCAGAACTGCAGTATTGGTCTCCATAGTGACCTCATCAGGCAGTCATCAATGCCCTGCTCTTGGGATTAGTGGTTAAAGTGTTGACTGGTGGCGAGCTTGCTGGGTCGTCTCATGCTCATTGCTGGTAGAGATAACAGAGCAGGGGGAGATTAGTTTCTAATTTGAATCCTAGCTTTGATGTTATCTAAGTCCATTCAGGAACCCATAAAAAACCTGCAGCATTCTTTATAAGCAACAGAAATTTATTTCCCATACTTTTCTGTGGCAAGGAATGTCAAAGATGAAGGTAGACTCAGTGTATGGTGAGGAGTCCTTGCTTACATTTGACTATTGCCTTCTTGTTGAGTTCTTACCGTGTGACAAAGATGAGGGGTTCTCTGTGACTTTCTTATTAGGGCAGAAATAACCATTTACCAGGTCTTTGCCACCATGACCTACCTACCACAGCAATACCATGCCTTGTAGTACTATCACCCTGAGAGTTTAGATTTCACCATTTTTTTGATAGGGAGGAGGGGACACAGACATTCAGATCATAACAGCCATCTGATAGTTAATAGTTATTTCTTACCGCTGACCTAATTTTTCTCATCTATGAAATGGGGACAGTGCTTGTGTCCAAAGATTTTAGAGGACTAAACGAGATATTGAATGTAAAAAGGACTCAGTATGTAGTAAATTTACAACAGTTCACAATTATGAGTGCAGTTCTGTTGTCTCTGCTGGGCTCTGTGGAGCTGCTGTCTCCCTGCTGTCTCTGAGCAATCCCTAACTCCTTTCTGCCTGGGGAGGAACCACCTAGTGGGGTCTGAGGCCTGTCTCCTTATTCCTCCTGTCATGAAGATCCTGGGATGTGGAGTGTGGAAACCAGACAGACTGAGGCTCAGATCTCACTTACCACCTGGTTGAGCCCTGGAACATTGATTTCCTTACTGCAAATTCGTAACACTAAGGTCTAGTTTAAAGGAGGATTTTTTTCCCCCTGAAGATTTCATGAGACAGTACATGGAATATTCCTTGTACCTCATGGGCATTTTGTGCCTGGGAGATGTTTTGTTTCCTCTTCTACCCTTAGCTGCCTTGCTCTGGTTCTTATCTTATTCGCAGGCCTGTTAGGATGTCATCTGTCCCAGGGATATTTGCAACCTACCAAGGGTACTTGTGAGAACTAAAAAAAGAATTTAAGATTCAAGGAATATGTTTCAGATGGAGGAATTCCAGGCACCTTTTATAAGTACAAGGAGATGATTTTGGATGTGTCACAGATTATGCAAAGAGGAGGCAGATTGTGGTTGAGCCTAGGGAGGAGAATGTGGCTCGCATAGTTCCCCACATCTCAAGCCATTCTAGATACATAACTGTGTTCCTTCTTTTCTCTATTAAAACGTGCACCATATTATCCAAATTAAAATCCTCCACTCAGTTGCTATGTATAATTTTTTTTCCTGCAGAGTGTGTGTTATAGTTTTGTGAAGGTGGGCAGGCCTGCAGCTTTTCTTCAGGCTGGTTAAAACAATACAGTGCGTGTGAGGAAGTAACCCTCCCCCTTAGGGATGCTGATCCGATCTCCTGACAGTTGCAGGCTTGGTGACCACACAGAGGCCCTTTCCCCATCGCTTTGAACTAGAACTTGGCAGGGCAATTTGTGCCACCTGTGATCCTGGATTTTGTGTGTAGTGAAGGCATTGACTTCTGAGATGCATTCTGGTTGTGCTTCTGGTGAAATGGGGTGGTGAGAGCCAAAGAGGTCTGGTTGTCCTTTGAACTTGGCTCACAGAGCCTCCAGAGGTAGGGGTGACCTTTGGGAGAGAGATAAGCCTAGTGTCCACGTCTCATTGCCTTGGTTGTGATCAAATGTCTTTTTGAAAGGCCTCCGGACTGAAGAGCCCTCCAGGCCTTGTTGGGAGACCAGGTTTGGCATTCTGTTTTGTGTTGAGACAATGTAAAACAAAATGCCTCTCCAATGTCTGCTTGATAAAGGAATAAATTGACTGTACAAGGTGATGCATTTGATAGGTCATTCTTGCCGAGGCATTAGGAACACCTCCTATTAAGAACAAAATGAGGACAAATTTGTTATGCACCTTTTGTTATTTTTAGATTGCATTGACATTTTTTTTTCAGGTTGAGCCTATTATTCTGAACTTACTAATAAATAGCAATGACTTAGAAAATGTTTCATTGTGTTGACCTCTACTTAATTTTCTATGCAAGTGGAAAAATCTATTACAGACAACCAATCAACACTTTACATTTAAAATTTATTTTAAATATCCCATGTGTATATGTTGTGCTTATAAATAGATGTGGATACAACTTTTGAGCATATTTTAATCAGCCTGTGTAAGGGTAAATGGATTTACACACACACACACACACACACACACACACACACACACACACACACACATCTATTTTTATCTTCTTCTGAGAACAGGGAAAATGGTTCATTCAAGGACCATTATGGTTATAGTGATCACGTGGCTGCCAAAATGTTAAAACTGGGTAGTGTTCTAAAAATAATAATATTCCACTGTGACTTGCCTTTGGTGAGAGATCTGTGTAGGACAATTAGACAAAAATGCTATGCCATTGTTCTTTTCCTCTTTAGCTGAGGGAGGTGGTGGAGAGTTGAGCTAAAAGTGTCTGTAGGGTCAGGAAATCGCCTCAAGGAGACACGCACATTGGGGAGCTGCACCTTTCAATGTTTGGGAATTTTTCTTTTAATTTTCTTCAAACGTCCAGACCATAGGAGGGTGGGTAACACAGCTGCTCTTTGTAGCTTCTCTCTGGCAGGCCGACAAGAAAATCAGAGAGCTGTTGGTGTCCCTGACTTGGCCCATAAATAGTGGCCAAATGCTCAGTTTTGAAATGCCCGTGTAGCTCATTGACCACACGTTACGGCAGGGATGCTAATGGTTTATGTGGCCTGCAGGTGACAGGAAGATTTCTGCAGGCAGGGCTTTGTTGTAAATTCAGTCCACTGCTGCCTCCGATGGATCAGAGGTGGTTTCCCAGCAATCGTGGGCTTTTTGAGTTACGGTGGGGCAAGCAGAGATGAATGATGGGCCGGCCGAACACAGCTGTTGCTCCTGTGTGTGGAATTCCAGAGGCTGCATCAAAGGAGATGGTGCTGTGGTGAACTGGGAGTCAGAAATGAGGCCCAGCTTGAGGCACTAAGTGGGGGTTTCAGCGAGGACACCATGGGGGATATTTAGAACTTTTCACCAACTCTTCCCGAACCCTGATGGGTGTGAGGATAGCTCATCCAGCACATACTGGTCTTTCTCTCATGGCTGCTGTTGATTAGGAATAGCCATTATGTCTTGTTCCTGCAAAGGACTCTTCAGTTCTGTGGTGTCCTCATATCCTTCGTCTAGTCTAGTCCTCATACCAAGAGGGAGATATTTATGGAAGGGTTGGTGCATCTTTCAGAAGTGCCCCTGTGCTCCTGTTGTGAAGGCCACAGCATGTGGGTGCTTTTGAAAGCTAATACAAATGAAATGCTCTCTGCCTACTGGGATCATGGGCACAGGAGATGAGGAAATTCCAAATGTAGAACATGTCAAAACTGTCCTCTACAGATGATGATGGGGAAGAAGTTTTATGTCTATTACTCTTCTGGTTAGACTTAAAACAGCAACATCAGAGACCCTGGTGGGTGTGGGTGTGGCCTGTCCTCACTAGTATCTTGCATGATTTCCCTCATTTCATGATCATAGAAAAACTAAGCTCTGCTTTTTCAGAGAGGGAACTGAGGCACAGACTGAGCTCAAGGCCGCGTATCTGGAAAAAAAAAAAAAAAAAACTCTTGTGGGACTTGAATCTAGGCCATTTGCTTTCCTTGGAAACCATCAGTTTATACATGAGGATATTATGCTAAGATTTCAAAAGCCTTCTGGGATACTCCATGCTCAGTACAAATGTAACCCTTTTAGAGGAGTCTGAAATTTTGCTTTCCCAGTGACTATGTGTGAACTTTGTCATATAGGGTCATCATCATCGATTTTTTTTTTAAAGCTTTCTGAAGGCCGAAGAGAATGTAGTTGGGGGATGCAGTGCCGTGCTGTGAGTGGACTTTCCAAGGATCAATAGGAGCTATAGTGAAAGACACAGCGGAAACCTTCATAACTGGATGGTGGCATGGGGATGAAATGAGTCAAGGATTCTGAAAGTACAGGTTTCAGACTCATGGAGGTTTCACAGAATCTCTGCTGGGTTTTGTGCCTTGTTAAATAAGGACCGTGAGACTCCGAATGCTAGTTTGTCAGCGTCCCTCGCTCTCTCCACCCAGCGTTCACATTGGCTTTTGCATGTGCTGTTCCTGCCACCGGAATTGCTCTTCCTAGATCTGTACATCGGCAGCTTGTTTTGCACATCTCTTCAGATCGCTCTTGACCACATTGCTCCTGGTTGAGCCTTTATCGCAGTCTTTGTAGCACTGAATTTTCTTAGAAATAATCCGTTACTTGTCTACTTATTGTTTGTGATTTCAAACATTTGGTGTCAGCTCCTGAAAGTGGCTCCATGATGGTCTTGCTAATGACGGGATCCCAGGTCCCTAGAACCAAGCCTGGAGTAAAGAGGATGATCTGTGGGTACTTGTGAAACAGTGAGAAGAAAAAGGATAAGTAAGGTATCTCGTTGGAGCATTATCCCAGGTAAAGTAAGAGAAAAGCACCTATGCAGATTTCTGTAAATTTCAAGCACAAATACCATGAAGACAAAGGGGCGGACCTGCGTAGGTTATTCGGATTCACCGTGGACTCTCTCCAGGTCTTGCATAGGTGGTTGCGTGAGGTCTTCTTTCTCATCTGCTTGTGTCAGTTCTAATAACTAGAAGGCAAGATAATAGCCTAACTCAAAATTAAAAAGCCTCTTCCTCCCATTATCCTCACCATAATGCTGGAATTGAGTAAGTAAATTTCTTGGCTATGTTCTTGATTGAAATTGAATAAAAATCAATGTCCAGCGAAGCCCAAAACTACCTTTAGATCTTCTGAAGCTTCACGTCTCTGATCTTGTCAGAGACGACAATCAAAGGGAGGGTGCACTGGGTCAGTGTATGGATCAGAGAGAACCAAAGAGGAGCCACTAATGACTTTCTCATACTTCGTCAGCATTAAAGTCCTGGGTCACTGGTATATGAAAACGATTGAATTTCTGACAACCATATAAAGCTTTGCTCTTATGAAGAGCAGATTGGAGAGCCTCTGAGGTACACTGCTATTTTATATTTGATTTTAACGGGAATACTACGAAGTCTGGTTGATGATGCTCAGAGTTAGACAGAACTCACAGTGCTGGGTAAACTTTTCAGGTAAGATGGAAATGGAGATGTTTGCTTTCACATGGTATCACGCAGGCCAAATGATGTACGCCACAGTCCTCAGAGTTTTCCAAGCCACAGGCTTTTCCTAAGTGCATAGGATTGTTGCTGCTACCTACCCTTAACCAGAAATATGTTTATTTAAATATCGTACCATCCCCACAAGCACTTTTATTATTTACCGATTTAAAAAAAATGACATCATTACTTTTCTTTTGAATTTTTAAAAGCGACAATTGTGCAATTAAATTACTGAATTCATTTATATTTAATTGTGCTTTTCATTTTAATGTGCTATTGGACGACGTTTCTTTCTGAGGCTGTTAGTTTTCCATGCAACACAGAGAATCTAAAGCTCTATCAAGGAAATATATTACATGGGCAAGACAAAGTCTCATTAGTGTTATTTATAGCATGCTGAAACCTCATTAGGGGAAGGTATGCTGGATTCAAAAATGCATTACCAGGAACGCTTTATATTTTTGTACTGGAGAAATTGCTTTTATTGTGTTTCTTTGTGACAAGCACAGTGGCTACTGGGCGTTTTGGTTTCTTAAAGTATGAAATAAATTAAGTTAGAAGAAAAGAGTAATTAATCCAGTAGCCAGTATAGCCTCGTAATGGTAGTACAATGGCCTACGCAGAGTTCTAAGGAATTTCTGTTTACCCACTCACCTTACCTTCCATCCACCATTCATTTATAAATTGTTTTTACATCAGGTAAAAAGCACTAATTTTAAGGTCAGTAATTAACATCTGAAACAATAATAATGGGGTGTTAGTATATTCCAAATCAGGGATGAATAAAACTTGAGCTGTAAAGTCAGAAATTGCCCAGTTGATGGAGTTCTGCTGGTTCTCACGTGAGCCATTTGTCCAACCTGTGTAGACAGTGACAGGAAGGCCAGCTGGAGGACAGTGGTTGGAAGCAAAGAGCAATACAGGAAGGAGACCCTGAGTCGTCATATCAGGCAGGAAACTCATTGGTATTGCGACGGCCACTGCTCACCTCCCATCTGGTGAGATAGAGCAAGGAGACTTCAGGCTACTATAGTTAAAGCTCTGTGTTTTCTGGGTCTTTGCCTTGCTTCAGGGAGGGAAAGTGGAAGTAATTCAGACCCAATCCCTGGTCTCTCTGCTCCATTACCATCCAGCCTGTGGTTGTTCATTATCATCTGTCTTTGGGTGAAACGCTTAAGACTAACTCCCACTGTAAGATTCAGAGAACCCAGCTCGCAGTTGTTTACTACATATGTACATTTATTATTTACCTAATAGGAGCTTAGAGGTCCCAGAGTTTGTTCATTAGGTCAGCAGTGCCATGAAGATCACAAGTTCTTTCCGTCATGTCTCTGTTGTTCTTAGCTGTTTATGGTCATGATTATTGCCGAATGGTCTCAAGAGAGCCGCCACAGCTCCATATATCTTATAATAATGCTTTAATTGTTGTGAGTAGCGAGGGAGAGGCGAGGACATAGAGCTTGTAAGATTTTATCTTTTTTTTTTCTTTCATTCACAAGATAATCTTTCTTTAAACTTGCAGCCTTCTCTTTAAATTTCATTGAACAGAATTGGGTCATTGGACCTTCATCTAAACTCATTACCAACAAAGAGCAACTGACTAGGGCATGGGGAAGGGCTCCTTTTTACTAAGTCTAGGGTTCATTCTGCAGGGAAAGACTGAAGTTATGGTTAACTGAGTAATGAAGATTCATTATTTATTGCCTGTCCTTTTGACCACAAAGATTCTGTTTTGCATAGTAAGTATTTCTACTAGTCACACGGTGATTGTATTCTCTGAGGCAAGGTAGAGAAGTTTTTTTTTGCACCTATTCAATTTTTTCCTTAGATCCTTCCAGCCACCCACTCACCCACCCATTTATCTAGTGAACATTTTCCTACTTGCTAGGTACCTAGTAATTGTTTTATGGGATAGGCTGTCAGTCAAACATGGCTTCTGCTCTGGTAGGAACCCTACTACAGTTTGGAAATGATACATAGGCCCTAGTCATTGTAAGACAAGGTAGAAACTGTGCCTTGAACCAGGAGTTCAGAGGTGGGGGATCAGGAAGTTTTGTGTAATAAAATGGGATTTAAACAGTTAATATCTGGCTAATATCCATATTAAACATGGTAGCCCTTTCTACAGCTTCATTTTTGAAGAAATATTTCATGATTCTCTTGGGAGTTCCTTCCGACAGCTTTTCTTGCCTGGCATTCCTATGGCTGCCCGTGACATGTCCAGTGGTGGAGGGGTCTTTGTTTGGGAAGGGAGTGGTGACAGGGCCAGAGATGGGCCTTGACATTCTTTCGCCTCACTTGATAATGAGTGCATTTGAATTTGTGGATGAATTGGGTGACTGGTTTTGATGAGATTGCTATTGGAATTATGTCACTGGGGACTCCAAGTGATGCATCCAGGGCGAGATCGCTACAGAAAAAACCAAGAGAAAAAAATAGAAATCATCAGCCACATTAACGGTGATGAATGACCATGACATTGATGTTGTCTAATTTTTTTCTCCTCTTAGAAGCAGGCAACGCGCTACCTGGCTGCATTTCCAAGACAAACTGACATAAATAGCTCCAGGTGTACATCTACAAATGACCTACCCGCCAGTTTATATTTGATGTCGGAAGCCACTTAGGGCAAAGAGACAAACTTAAGGCTTGTGGGTCAAATCTAGCTCAGGGCCATATTTTGCTGAATATCTACAATGTTTTAACAGTCACAGAATCTAAGAAATAACCAGATTTCTGTCTTACCTTTAAAAAATGCAAAAGATATAAGAATTCTGAGACTACATTCCTGTAATAATTGCCTAGAATTAAGACTACTCAGTCTCCTTAGGGCACATCCTCTTCAGTCTGTCCTAGTCACTAGGATTTCTTGTTGTCTAACATAAGCTCTACTTGACTCCTTTATTTTGCTGACTGACAGTGGTAGCTTTGGCATTTGGTATCTCTGATGGAGAGGTTTTTTGTTCTGTTTTAGTCAAAGTAAAACAGACACGCTCAGTCATTTAAAAACCATTTCTACTTTTATTTTCTTTGCAAATCATCAGAGCAAAGGTCATTCTTATCTTCTGATAGTTTTTTGTTGTTCTCTAAAATTAAGAATAACTCTTTGATTTGCTAATACTCTTCTTAGTAGCCTTTTGACATTTCAGTTAGTGCTAAATGGAGTAAAATTATTTAGGCACAGTTAATCTAGCTTAGTATACATTAATCCGTTAATTCTCTATATACGTATGCACGTATGTATGTAATCATGTGACACATATACATACGTATGTATGATCTTTCTCTCCTGGGAAATGTTTTATGGAAGGCAATTAACTCTTTCTGGGGCTCTCGTTAAGTGATCTCAAGTGATTTGGAAGAGCTAACCAACCTCCCAAGAATGCAATTAACTTCTTGGGGTCACTGCAAATTAGAATCTTGGAAAATTTGGTTGAGTTATTGCAGTTGTTACTATTGCTGTTAAATAGTAGTAATAATGGATTTATGTGGTACCTTGACACTATAAGCTAAAAACAATTACATTTAAATATCAATTTAATTTAATGTGGAACCATGTTTTGGCTAATCGTTGTGGCTAATTGCCATCCTTTAGAAGCAGTTTTCTTAACATTTTTATTAACAGTCTGGTAGCGAGTTAACTGTTTGGAAGTTTCTTGCATGAGTACTTGAAATGTGAATTTATGTGTGTCAAGATATCTTTTAAAATATATTTACTAGCATATGTACATATAATGTATGGCCTCCTGAAGATAGGAAACATCAGGAGAGAGAACATGCCTTTGAATTAGATATGTCTGGGGAATGTTCATGAGGCCAAGACAAAGGCCTCATTAATGAACTCAATATATACAATAATGAAGAAAGAAATGGGCTCATCCATTCCTTTGATCCACTAGGGCTTCCTATTGCCAATCAATGAGTGTTCAATAAATAGAGATCAAACAGTATTGTAGTAAGGTTTTGCAATATCCTTCTGAGGGCAAGATGTGTGATCTCAGAATAACAACAAAGAAAATTAAGTACTCTAAATGTTTTCTCCTTTCAGGTGCTAAAATAAGAAGTGATCAAAAAGTCAAAGACAGTGGGAAATAAAGCAACGCTTAGGTTGTTGACCCATCACGACCAGCTGGGATGATGTTGTATTGTACTTTAAAGTCAGCAGGCTGATTTTCACATGCCATTCTTCCACTTCTTAACATGGGGACCTTGAATGAGTCACTAAATCGTTGTTAGTGTTTGTTACCCTTCCTTTTTTCAGATGAAGATGGATATTATGTAATTCATAAGAATCTTAAGAAGCTTAAGTCAAATTACACATATGTGGTGCTTGTACTATTCTGGGCACACTGAAAAAACTTGATGTGCTTGTCACATGTTCTCTTACTTTCCACATGAAGGTGAACTTTTCTGTGTCTCATGTGTTAGGAATTTGATAGAAATAGTTAATAGTATTATACTGGGGTAGTGAAAATGATCTCATTGTTTATTTGATTGTTGTTGAATTTCTTGCCTTATTTGAAAATGATGGTGTGAGACTTCTTTCTGGTTATTTTCCTGATGACTGGTGATTCTTCTTTAAGCCAGGGAGAAGGTAGGAGGGCTGAAGCTGAGACTTGTAGGTCTCACAACACTAAAGTGATTTAGACAAGCATTTTTTTTTTTTTTTTTAGTATGTACAGGTCAGACAACACAAGAGCATGTAGCTGCGATCATGCTCAAGAGACTCATGTTTTAAAAACAGTGGGTTGAGATATTTGGAAGTGAAGCAGAGCATACCAAACTCAGATTAAAATCTAGAGTTGTTCTTATCTGGTTTGGATATACTCTATAAATGATATGTTACTACTGGTCTTCTCACTTAATTTAAAGTGGTTAAGGTAGACCAGATGGCTAGGTGAGTGCACTGTAATCCAAGCCAAGAGCTCAGGTTCACTGTGCATGACAGCTGGGCACCGGAGCAGGCCAAAGAGCAGCAGTCTGGTCACCACCTGTAAAGTTGGAGAGCCCAGAGGACAGAGCCAGAGACATTTGCTGGGAGATGGTTGCCAAAGAGGCCCTCTTCTCTCACTGCTCACCTGCTCTCTGAGCTCCTGGGGCTTCTTTCTCTTCCTTCTCTGTGGGGATGTTGAAGTCTTCTGTAGCAGCTGGAGAGGAGGATTCTTGGCTCTGTGCCAACACTTCAAAGGACATAGAAGTAGTCCAGGAAATGTACTTTTAGCAAGCCTTCCTGTGCTTTGCTTCCTGCCCCTCTCCCCCTCATCCACAGTTCTGAATTTCTTATTCCTTCCCATCCCTTGCTCACACCTTTGTGGAGGAGCCTAGAGAAGGAAAACGGTATGGGCCACACCACTGTTCATTCTCTACCTTCAAGGTCAACTTTGGAAATCAATAATTGAACAGTGAGGTTTAAATAGGAAGTGCTGTATAAATGCTAAATAGAATTGTAATTGATGGGGCCTTTAATGTTTCAGATACCATACGGTGGAGTATAGATATACAGGCTTGTTCCATAAATACCTTGACAAAGTAACACATTCATTTGTTCAACAAATATTTATCCAGTGCCTCATAGGAGCCAGACTTCCTGGAAGATGCTAGAGAAACTGAGCACACAAAGATGAGCCCTCCCTCCACCCTGACAAAGCCACTTCTGTTCCAATGGGGAGATTGGGAGTAAGCAGTGGAATCAATGAAGTTCACAGTGTGACAAAATACTGTTAAGTTCAAGGGAGAAAATTAAAGAGGGGAAGAGGCGTTGGAGAGGGGAAACTTGAAATGGAGTCAACCAGACAGGTCTTGCTGGAGGCATATTTTAGGAGTTTGTGTTTTTTCAAGTTAAAACATTCTTCAGTCTAGGGTAAAGAATGCCTTTTCTGTTTACCAAGGATCCTTTCTAGGAATGGCATTGATGGTTGCATGTGTGTGTGTGAGAGTATATTTTTTGTGAGTATGTGTTTGCAGGCATGTGATTTTCATAACTCCACATTCAAGATTTATATTCTGAACAATATTTACAAGTTCTATAAAATCTACAAACTCTTTTCTTCATTCTTCCAGTTTATCCAACCTTCTTCCTCCCAGTTCTTTGTCGGAACATCTCCTTTCTGGTACTTAAGTTTGGGGAAATTTCCTGGCCAAAGTTATGGCTGCATGAAACTCCGTTACTTCTAGAAATCCAAGAAAATCCCCGGGGAGGCGCACGGATGAGCCTCAGGCTCCAGAGGGAAGGCATGAGAGATGTACCACTATGGTGTAAAGGTTGAGAGTCCTGGCTCTAGAGCTACCACTGAGGTCCTAGGCAAGTTATTTGGTGTTTCTTGATGTCAGTTTCCTCAGATGCAGAGTGAGGGATGATTCCTCCTTCAGTGAATTTAATGAGAGGGTCCCTGAGAAGGGCACAATTCACACAACACATCGTCTGACCTATGACATGTTAGGGAAATGCCAATTATTCACTTCTTGATTTTTTCCTCATTCTAAGTGTTGAAATAAAACCAGTATCATATCACTATCTTACAAGTAGCATAGCCCATGAAAATTATTTCTTCAACAATAAATAGAAACTCTATTTTTCCTAAATTAAATCTTGCATGGAACCCCAGTACATAAGGAAAATGAGGTGAAGCTTGTCAAAAGGGAGCAAGAGGTCTGAATTCTGCCCAGATCTTGTATGGCCCCTTCAGATCTCACCCCTTTCTTCTCTCCCAATTGCTATTACTCTGGAGACAGCGGAGCTTCTTAGCACTTTTAGACCAACCAAAGCAATTTATCAATATGGGGTGACTCTCATCATCCCTCAAATGCTGTGCAGCCTTAGATTCTCTTTGCAGACAATCAATCATACTTTGCCTTTTTCCTAGAAGGTAGGAGTAGAGATCTGTCTCACCCCACCTGCTCCATTTCTTTTTCCTTTTATGTCCTATTGAATTTTTCTTCTCCAAGGTCACAGTGCTGTCTCTTTGGCAAACCCCAAGGTTTCTATGCTCTTTGATCTGTATACAGCATTGGCAATTGATGGACTCATCCTTTCTGAAACTCTATCACGTTGGACTTCCATGATCCCTTAGGCTTGTGGCCACCCAGCAATTCTTCCAAAATGATAGCTTTGGTTATCAACTCTCCTCTCTTCCTTTATTTTTATTTTCTTTGAGGCAAGGTCTGGCTATGTAGTCCAGGCTGGTCCAGAACTCACTGTGTAGCCCAGGATAGCCTTGAACTCAAGGCAATCTTTTTGCTTCATTCTCCCAAGAGCTGGGATTACAGGCATGCACCATCACACCCAGCTTATGCGGTGCTGGGGAATTGAACTCAGAGACTTGTGATTGCTGGGCAAGCACTGTAATCACTGAGCTACGTCCCCAGACCGTTGCTCCCTTTCTGAGACATTTTTCCATGGCCCCCTATTGACTGTAAAATCACAAACATACCCTGCAACCAGTATTCGTGGCCCTTTGTGATAAATCTAATGTTAACTTTTTTCTCTTAATTTAAAATTTTAAGACTGCCATGGATTAGTTACTGTACCTGCCGTAGTCCTCCCAAGCTATGTTTTTAAAGTTATAAAAGTCTATTAGTATCTAGGAAGAGAAAAAATGCAGATGAAATTGAGGAGGTATAAAAAGAAAAGGACTCTTCTGGACTTGATAAGACTGGCAATATTCTAAATGGTAGATACGGCAGTGAGGTTTCCTACCATTTACAGTTCATTAAGAATGTCTGAGCGTGTGCCTTTGTCAACCCTCCTTAGTGGAAGTTATTTGAGACCAGGAGATTATTATTAGAAGCCAGGAGATCATTATTAGAAGTTATTCAGAAGCCACTAGAATATTCAGAATTCTGCCCATTGTAATCGTCAACAAATAAACACATAAAGAAGACTTGACTGACTGAATTTGAAGTTTAGTAAGTAAAAAATTTTACAAAGTTAATGTAGTCTACTCATTAATAGATTAAACCCTTTGAAAAATGAAAACTAATATAGAAATGAATTTTTATTACCTAATTCCCTACTATTTTCTTAATAAATGATGCTCTTATGCTACTATAATGTATTTGGGTTCATTAATAATTTTGCCAGAGGAAAGCCCGTGTCCTGTTGAAATTGTCTGTACCTTTGGCCTCTTTATCATGGCTTTTCCAGAGAAAGCTATGTCAGTTATTTTTTGCCAAATGACGCTACATCACGAAGTACTTTGAGACTTAGTGGCTCGAAGCAGCCCCTATTTATTACTTCTCATGAGTCTAAGGGTTGGCTGTGACATTCTATGGAGGTAAGCCAGGCTCAGACGAGCTCAGCTGGGCTTGCTGTTGTGTTTGGGCCAACTGGCGGGTCAGCCGGGGCTGGCAGGTGAAGGATAATCTACATGGGCTCAGGCTAGCCCAGATTTGTTCTCTTGGTGAAATTAGAGGGAAAGGAAAGAGTGAAGGTAGGCAATGCTACTAGACCCAGATCACACACTGTTGCTGGTGTCCTACTGGATAAAGCAAGTGGTGGGACAGCTGAGGTTCAGGGAGGGGGAAGATAGGCTCTGTGGCCCCATTCGATGGGAGAAGTTGCCGAGTCACATGGGCAGGGTCAGGATATAGATGGGGAGGCGGACATGGCGTGTCTTTACAGTCAGTCTGGCACAGATCCAGGTGCCTCATCTGTTTTTCTTGGATTACCAAGGAGACTAGAAAAGATGCTTTAAATCCAGGACTCCCTTCTTCCTCCGTGAGTCTCAAGCTTCTAGCATGTCAGGCTGCTCAGAGTGTTCGTGTTCGACCTGTCCACAAAGCCGAGTCCTTTAAAGCGAATTCTCTGTTCTGTCCTTTCCATGCCCGCTTGGTTTCTTATCTCCCAACACAGGAAATCATCGACTGGTTTATTTGTTATGTCTATAATGAATAGAGAAAAGGTATTGGGAAGTTTGTGGTAACCGGATATGTGGGGGGTGGGGGGGGACCTTTTGGGTGGGTCCTTCCCTGGTATTTTTAAAAAATATATAATCTGGAAGAAAGTAGAGAAAATCCTAGGGGGACAATTTTTTGCTTTTGTTTTTGTTTTGAAAGGCGCTAGCTAGGTGTGTGAAGGAAGGAGGGCACGAATAGAAGTGCTGATCTGGGGTATTGGAAGGCACGAGAAAGAAGGGACTGATCAATAGCTATTTTTCACGTCGGGTGCATAATTTGTGTCAGGCTGCTGAAATGACTTAGTGCTTCATAGTTAATGGCTGGGAGCTCATCCCTTCGTGGCAGCACTCTCCCAAAGGTTTGACATCAACAATTGTACGAGGTGGTGAGTGACCCACAGCTAGTGTGAGTAATGCACTAGAGCTCGGTGTGTGGTGGCCTGAGCTCCCCAAACCTTCCCTTTGGGCAAGTGTCTCTGTATTTGCATTTCTTGCTTGGCTGCCCCTCAGATTACCCAGCATGCCTGCCATCTTGTTTTGACTCCCGCTCTTTTTTAGTCTCCGTTCTTTTATTTGGGAGTTTTCTGGTCCCTCCCCTAAGACCTCGCTTAGGCCTTTAGAAAACATTATTTTCTTGCTATTCAAAGTGTGGTCTGTTAGTCCAATAACATAGGTGTCACCTGGAACTTTGAAGAATGCAGAATTCAGACCATAATTCAAATACATAGAATCTGGGCTTGTGCATTAACATGATGCTAAGAGAGGGTTCATGCACACAAGAGTTGGAAAAACTTTGCAGTATTCCACTAATACTTTTACTGCTAGTTCTCCTTTTCTTCTTTTCTCTTTTCTTTCTTTCTCTTTATTTTTTCTTTCTTTCTAATAATGGCAATTGAGTCCCTCAGTTTCAAACTGAGCTATATCCCAGAACTTTATTTATTATTATTATTATGGTTTGATTATTACTGCTATCTTGAGACAGGGCCTTGCTAAGTCACTAAATTGTCAATGCTGGGCTTGAACTTGTGATCCTCCTGTCTCAGCCTAGCAGGGTTCTGCCACCATGTTCAGCTTCTTCAAGCCCATGTTTTCTTTCATCTTAGGTTATAAAAAGTTCCCCAACCCTTCATCAGCCTCTGCTTGAGTGATTCCCCTGTGTGATGAGTGCCGCCATCATGGATAGAAGTAAGGTCCCTTTGAGAGATAATCGATCCTTCAAAGTTGCACGTTTTGCTTTGATCATTGGAAACTGATGGTGGTTGTGGGGTTCTCTTACTTAGAAAAGTGATACAAACCACAAAGAAGTCTGAAAACTAGACCATTGCGAAAGCAAAGCTTGCATTATCTTACCTTCACTATACCTTGATTTGAATCACACTTTTATGAGAGAGGGTGCTATGTGTCTTTTGAAGCATATTATGAAGGTGAGTAGTGTAAATAGCTCCCACTCGGGTGAGTTACAGTCATTCAGCGAGTCTAAGAGTGTTGTCGTAGTCTAAGAGACTTCATGAGCACAGCAGTCCGTGTGGTCCCCTTTTATGCACAAAGACATTAATGCTAGGGGAAGGGATATAAGTTGCCCAAAGTTCTACAGCTGGTGACCTTTAGTATTTGAAAAAGCCTGCATTTTTAAGCATTGTGTACTTTCTCCAGCTGAAGTCCTGTCTTCAGCTTGAAAGACTCTGTTCTTGGGGCTTTCCAGGATGTGTTTTGGAAGAGAGGATCCCTACTCAGCTCATTTCGGATGCCTTCTGCACGTGGGCTCAGATATTTTGAAGTCTCCACCATCTCCATCCTCATGTGTTTCCCCTGTTTCAAATACTGCCTTTGGTTTCCTATCTATTCTGATACCTCTGGACAAGCCCTCACCTCCCTCTTTGCATTGCCTGTGGTCTTTCGAGCTTTGCTTACTTGTCGAACTACCTGACACCTACTCCGACAAGGTCGTTGTATCCTTTGGTCCCCCTCTGCTCCCTTCGCCCCGCCTGGCACTATGCCTGGCCCATCACAAATAACATGTATTTGTTCAGTGAATTGAATCTGAGCTGATTTCCCTCTGACAGGGACCTTGAGAGTGTCAGAGCTCGTGTAGGAGGAAGGTTGTTGATAGAGGAGAATTTGTCCACACAGACTATTTTCTGCTCTCTACCAAGGACCAACACAGATCTCTCTTAAAATAGATTCATAAGCAACCAATGCCAGGGAATGAAGGATAAGAGACAGAATATGTTACAAAACTCTTCAGCCACCTTAGCCTGGCTTCTGACCAGAGGGAGGCTACGCAACTTGTAAGGAGCTTTTGCGCCTTAAGAATCTCACTCGTAAAACTCAACAAGGAAGAAGGCAGAAAATATTTAAAACTTCCTCTTGGAAAGCTATTCTGTCTTTGATTTTTTAGAATGTCTTCAAGTGATTTGGGTCTATTTTTAATACCCGTGAGACAGGCTGTTGTAAGGAGAGCTAAATATAGGGGCCACATCCCCTTTTTGTCTTCATTGGCCTAATCTTCCTAGGAGGAGAAGAAAATGCGCGTGATGTTCCACGACGGAATTGTGACGTTTACCCCGATGGGCCCTGTTGAAAGAAAATTCATAAATACTGTGTCGGAAATAAAGATAATGAATGGATTCTTTTTGGAGAAAACGTTAAGTGGGAGTTTATTTATGTTAAACCTTCCCCGTCTGCCGAAGACTGCGAGATAGCTCCTCTTGTATTGCTCAGGGTCCTTTGGGGACAGCAGTCAGCCTGTGTTACTGGACTAAGCCTCAGCACCCTACCAACAGAGCCCAGAAGATCAGGACACTCAGCCAAAAATAACACACGGCTGCAAAGCAGCAGCTATAATTTTGCTTCATTTTATACTGACTGGGCTTTTTCTCTTTCCTTTTTTCTTTCTTTCTTTCTTTCTTTCTTTCTTTCTTTCTTTCTTCTCTTCCTCCTTCTCTTTCTCTTCTTTCTTTCTGTTTTGCTGTCTTCTTTCCTTCTGTTTTTTTTTTTTTTTTTTTTTGACGGCATCCGAAAAGCCAGCAACTTTGCGAGTACCCACTGGACCAGAAGGAAAGATAGATGAGGGCTTCTGACAGCAAACTGCTCACCCTCAGAGTACAGGTTGGGGGTCCCGAGCTCAATTGTTCTCTTTGGCATTTCACACACTTCTAGGCTCATTAACTTCCAGCCATTTTCGGTGGAACCATATATTGTCAGACTCTGGACTGTGGGTTGGAAAAGTCACCGAGTTGAGTCTTCAACCTGGTTGCAGGTGTGGTCATCACCTTCAGCCTTCTGTGGGGAAGGTAGCTGGAAGTTGGCCCATGGGAAGTGCTCTGAACGCTTGGCTGGGGTTCTACCTCTTTAGAAGCATGAGAACTCTGTACCTCAGTTTCCTTTCCTATAAAATGGGGACAATGAGAACATTTTATGAAATTATTTTAAAGTTTGAAGTGCAATTAATATTGTTTAGTGAGCATTCGTTATGCTTGTTTCTTGCAATTTGCTTTTGCAACAAAAGGAAAAGCCACTGAAATTTCTGAACCAGGAACAGGACTTCAGCCCTGTTTTGATATATAGTTGGTTCTCTGTGTCCTTGGCTTCCACATTCATGGATTCAACCAACCATGGATCAAAGTATTCTTAAAGAATTGAATCTATAATAAACAAGTATAGACTTTTCATTCCCTTGTCATTATTCCTGAAAAATACAGTAGAACATAATATTTATAGCATTTCCGTTATATGTTGTTTTAGGTATAAGTACTCTAGAGATGTTCTAAAGTATATTGGAAAATATGAACAGGATATATGCAAATACTTAGCCATTTTGAAAGGGATTTCAGTATCTGCAGATTTGAATATATCGGGGGCTCTAACACCAATCTCCCAATGACATCTAGGGTCAATTCTGTTTACTGTGATTTAACAGTCACATGTGGCCAGGGAAGATTTGGCTTCCTTTGATTTTTAATATACTAAAATCCTGATTCTCAGTGTGGTTTTTAAGTAGAGTGAGAGCATCAGTTTTAGATGAGAAGTTGTATCTGACAGGCTATATTTACACTCCATGTGGGTGCCTCTTGAACCAGAGATTTTGTACTCTTGGCCTGTTACCCCACCTTGCCTGCTGCTCTTCATTAAACAAGAGCAACACAGAACTCCTGAACGAGAGATGGATCAGCAACTGGGAACGGTAGAGGATAGCATCAATGAGGTGAAAATCAATAGGTCCTAAATAGCTCTGTTCCGGCCCAAGCCCAAGAAATTTAGTCCCACCCACATTTTTCAGTTTTTCCTCATAAGACTGTCAGCTTCTGTGCTGATATTGGGCTGCTTGGTGTGTAAAGGAACCTTGGGTTGGGGAGTAGAGGGAGACAGAGCCTAACAAGTTATCAGGTCAAAAGATTTCTCTGCTTGTACAAATAATTGACTGAAATCAAACAAAGGAGACTTCATTGGTCTGTGAGGACATCGTTGTTTTGTAGCCAGCCATGGATACGTAGATTTGGGATTGAGTCTGAAAAGAAGAAAAGAATCCACAGGCCCAATTACTGGGGAGTGTTCATCTTGGTACTGGGATCTGTACTGGTGTGGACACACTGTTGAAGCTATTTTAGTTTTAAAGCGTTACTACCCTAAGCTGAGCTTTCATGGTAAGAGTAGGACAGGATCGCCATTCGTGCTCTTCTCTAAGGGTCCAGTGAATATGAGTGGTGGCTTTGAGATTGAGCTATGTTGGCTAGAAGTTTGCCCTGGCCAGATCACTAGAGATATAAAGACAAATTTGCTTCTCCATAGCTCACCTATTAATTGCAGTTGCAACCATTTGCTTACCTGACTGTCTCACAGGATGGTGAGGGCATGGACGCATTTGTTGTTGTTGTTGTTTTGCTATATATATATGCACCTAGCACCAACCTTAGCACACAGTAGGAGCTTCATGTGTGCTTTTTGAATCTTTGACTATATACTGGGGCAATACAGAGATGTAAAAACACAGTTTTGCATCTGCTAACTCATGAAGAAACACGTTTATCTTGTCTTCTATTATACAATGGGTTATATGTATGATGCTAGTTTATGACTCAGAAAAATATTTAAATTTGAATTCTGAAATCTGTCTGTAAATGTAGAGTTTGTTTGATAGCTCTGCCAGACACATTTAGAATTTAAAATAACCTGGATTCCATAAATCAGCATTTGTCTCCTTCCTCTTGCCACCCACACTCTGAAAGTGTTAAGTGTCTGATCCGTTCTGATTCTAGGTTAGTACATGGTCTGCACCTGTAAATTGTAGTTTATTTGTTGTAGAACCTTAAAAAAATTATGGCTGCCCAGGCAGAATCTGGAGAGTATGAATTCAGCTCTTAGTTTGTAGTTTCTGTCACAATGCTGTCCTGAAAAAAGGAACAGCAATGTTTGCTGCAAAAAACCTTACCTCATACACACACACACACACACACACACACACACACACACACACACACACACACCTTTTTTGATTTTAAGCAAGACCCTTTAAGTTACTTTAACTTCGTTTTCATGGTTTAATTTATTTTAGTTGGTAAAGATTATTCATCACTCATTTAATTCCAAGGTTATCTATTGATTCTTTTTTCCTCATTTGGTATTTTCTGACATTTTGTGGCACTTGCTATTGATTTATACAGAATCAGTCATCTGAATGTCCAGAGGAGGTGTCGTTCACTTGTCACCAGCTGTTTTTGTGAACTAGTAAGTGGGATTGCCTCGTGTGTCAGTGTGAGGAGGGATTTCGGAGCTGGAGTCCTGCCCCTCACACCAACAGGATCACGTGTAGGACAGTCCTTGTGGAATGTTGGAAAGAACACAATTGAGAAGATTCTTCCATGGCAAAATTTTACCCCATTTATGCTGGTCAGTCGTCTCGTTTATGTTACTCTAAACCTACATCCCTAAATATTAAGACTGAGAGAAAGAAAGCACAGAAGACAAAAAGGAAGAAAGGAAGAAAGGAAGATAGGAAGGAAGGAAGGAAGGAAGGAAGGAAGGAAGGAAGGAGGTCTACTCTCTTAGTAGACCATGTAGGTAAACTCCCCTAACTCATTGCTTTTTAAACTTAAGGAATCACCCTTATTAAAATGAAATTGAAATTCTCTGAATCTGGTGAGGGGCCTGAGTTTCTATCAAGCTCCTCTGTGATGCTGATCTGTACAAGACCAAGAGTAACTCGGAGTGACAAGGGCTTAGCCCAACTTTTCACTAGATTGTGGCCATAATTCTTTCCTGTTTTGAATCTGTAGATCTGCATCTAGTGATATCCTTGTATTAGGATGTTAGCATTATAAGTGAAACCTAGAATTATAGACATTTTATAGAACCGCATGGGTGTGATACTCTGAGTCAGGGGGCATGAGGGAGGGAAGAGAAGGGCCAACAAGGAGGAGGGAAAGGCACTATCGACGCCATATATACATATATGTATATATATGTATATGTATATGTATATGTATATATACATACATATATATGTATATGTATATATACATATACATATATATGCACAAAATACTCAAGCTCAATATAAGCTTGTGTATTTCATGTATATACTAATAAAAACGGGGGAAAGAAGTGAATTAAGAGGAAAGAGATGCTTTCTTTCACTTTCCCACTTATATTTCATAATAACCATGGGGACCTATTTATGATTCATAAGTGTATAAACCAATTGGATAATTTTTAATAATCTGTGATCAAAAGAATTTGGTGGTTTTCAGAGGCAATTATCATGAGTCTTTGGATCCATGCAATTAATTTGCACCTGGGGAGATTTGGTCCTTCTCAGCTCCTCCCAACTGGCCTTTCCTGAAATTCCCTTGTCTCATCCTTACTCCTTGACTGACTGCAGAGAGTCTTCCTCTCCAAGATGAACTAGAAGCAACTTGCCATAAAGTGTTAGATAATAAAGCCTTGGGCTGCTCCTCGTAGGAATCTTTGCAATTTCATGCAAAAAGTTTTTAAACCCAAAAGATGTATCTGGTAAAATGTTTACCTTGTTGGAGGACTTTCTGGGGGAGGAAGGGGAGAGAGGAAGAAGTTTCTAGCTTGCTTCCTGTACCTCCTGCAGCCTATTTCCTATGAGATCTACCTTCCCAGTCCTTAGTTGGTGGCTTGTTATTTCAGGGGGTTCTGACTAGAGATACTCTGTGAAGGAAACTCTCTTAAGAAAGTGCTCTATAATTCATCTCTGCTGTGCTTAATATTTCCGAGGACCATCCTCTCTTGTCTCTGGGCTCTCTTGATGTCCAGAACATCGCAAATTCAGGAACAGGATAGAAACCTACTGGAGAGACAAATGTTATTTTTTGTCCCGAATTGAGAATGATGATGTATGAAATGCCTTCACCTGCCTGGACTTAGATTTGATTCTTCTCAAATCAGCGACAGATTAATATGTAGAGAAAAATTGAGGTTCTCATCTATATGTTGTTTTTTATTACATTATTTTGCTACAGGCTCAAATATATCAAAAGAATTCAGACACTATGGATGAAATCATCTGATTTTCATCAATAAATGTCTAGTAAATCCTTCTGCTTATAGGCAGTTGGTATTATTACACAGGTATAGAAAGCTACAGCAGTGCCGTGCAGTAATTAATTGGCATCTACACAGCCCAGATTTATACTAACTTTAATGTTCATAGCCCCATCTAGGCTGCTGCTTATTTAAGAATTATACGTGCACTTAGGTATTGAAATGGATTTTGTTTCTTTGGTTGAACATTGGAGTCTATTGCTTTCTATCTGTTCATTATGTGTATGTTAAGAGAAAGTCCTTTCTGTTTTACCACTTTATTTTTATAAATGAAGACTTCTTTTTATGATTGAAAATGGTAGTTGACTGGCTAATCACATGGATTGGGGGATCATCTACCAAGCACGCACACACACAGCATTCAATTTTTGCTCAGAACACCTAAATGCACACTTATTATCCTCAATTTTGACCTCCAACAGTGACTGCATGGAGGAACATTCTCAACATTTTTTTGTGTAAGCCATCTTTCTACAGGATCCTCCACAAATTTCAATTTCACTTAAAGTGAATTAGGAATTTAAAGCTTAGTAACTAGCAATCTGAGTACAGAGCCTGTGTAGGTTTTTGTGATCCCTGGCTTTCCAAAAGCACTTTTTAAAAATAATCTTTTCTATTGTGTCTTTCCAAAGCATTCTGTTTGTTTCCTAAAAGCAACAATTTGCTTTTCCATGCAAACTCATTTTTATAAAGATATTATTTGATTAAATTGTCTAATTATATTAACAGCACCACTGGTATAAACAAGATTGGGAAAAAACACAAATGAATCTCGGTAAATGCAGCAGAGCAACATGGTAGCATATGAGTTGGCAGCATGTGGCCACCAGGAAGTACCTCTTCTGCCAGCCACAGGTTGTCTACTGCCACAATGCCACCCAGGTCCCTGCAATGCAGCTTAAGTATTATGGCATGGGAATGTGGAATGTGGCTTTTTCTTGGAAAATACAATGAGTAGAGTGGTGCATTTGATCGATCGTTAGAATTTGTGAACCAAATTTCTAAAGGTCCTACCTGCTTATCATTAGTGCATAGAAAAACAAAGCATTAACAAAAACGGAAATAAAGTTTAAAAATGGGTTCTTGATGTCTTTATGTCTTATAAAAATTCATTGAAATAGATTTAAACTGAGAATACATAATTAGATGGAAAGCAGGGACTGGTAGCGATTCTAACGTCGTGTTAAGGGGCAGTGTGCTTAGCAGGTGGAAGACCATCGTATTTCTCCAGTGCCTGGGGACTCTTTGGTTCTAGGCTTGTTTTTATTAATGTCCTCTGGTGTCCCCACTCCACAATTCTTTTCATTTTATTTTTTTGACTGAATATCTGTTTCTGATTGAGCTCAGTGACATTTTCTTACCAGCACTTAGCACTGTGATGTTTATTGTTTAGTTCCCTTGATAAACTCTTTATTTTCTAGTCTTGATTCTTGTAATAAAGTATTAACCTGCTTTTATTCTATAATTTAAAGGAATTTTTCTTAAAATTACTGGAGGACTACTGATGCATTTTGTTGTATAGATTTTTCTTTTTTTAATATATAACTTTTTCATAAGGAAAATGTTATACATTTCAAAACTTTTCCTATTTCTTATTAGTCAGCATATTCTTAATATGCTACTTATCTTGAGGGAAAAATAGTAAGTAAAGGATTTTCCATTACTTTTTTGGCATCAATTTGATATTAGCTCCTGCGTAGTATAGGCAGCTAAGCCACCTCGCTGTTAAGCCCAGTTTCTTGTGCAGGGAATGTGTATTATTTGTTCTGAGGCAACAAAAGTAGATTAAACATTATCTCTGCTTTCTAAAAAAAATTATAGTTAACTTTTATTTTAGATTCAGGGTGTACTGGTTTGCTAAGAGTGCCTTAATAAACTACTGAAGAGTGTTCAGCAACTAGATGTACCTTGCCATCCTGGAGGCTGGAAGTTCAAAGTTAAGATACTGACAGAGATGGTTTCTTCTGAGGGCTGGGGCGGGGGTGGGGGGCAGGGGGGAGAGCTCCCCCCACGCTTCTGTAGCTTCTGATGATTTTCAGGCAACTTTTAGGCATTCCGTGGCTCAGTATCATCCTGATGTCTGTCTTCATCTTCATGTGGCATTTTCTCCTGTACAGCTGTCTGTGTCCAAATACTCCCCCTGCCTTAAAAAAAAAAAAAAACCATAGCAGTTATATTTCATCAAGCCCACATTATAGTTTGATCACCACTTTAAACCTCTTGTCTCCAAATAAGGTCACATTTAGAGATACTAAGTGTTTGGATTCTCACTTTATTTTTTGTGGACACAATTCAAACCTGTAGAACAGGATGTAGTTATTAGCACTTGCATTTGAAAACAGGAAAATAAAATAGAACAAACACTCCAAGAATCTCAAGGTGTGTCCCTGAGCAGAGTCAAGTGTGTGCTTAAGTGGTGTGCGGATTTGAAATGCAAGACTTTGAATTCTATTTTCTTTGATTTCTTGACACAAGAATAGAGAATAAAGGCTGTACTCTTTAATAAACTCCCATATTCATGCATGTTCTCATTCTGTTTACAATCAGAGCCACGTACTTTGTTTTATCAGCGGTGAATTCACACTGAGCTACATTTATTACTTGATGCTTCATTTTGCTTCGTTAATTTCCTTGCTAAGTGATAAGTCTCACCAAATTCACACTGTCCTGAGTTTGCATTTCTAAACAGAGTGACACTCCATTATTGAGCACTTTCTGTTTCTGAAATTCATATTTCGTTATCATGTAGAGAAACAGCCACAGCTCATGCTATGAGCTTATGAACAGGCAAAACAAAACTGTAAAAGAAGGGAGATGCAGTGGAGTGTCGAGAGAACGGGGAGAACAAACCAGGCTTGTAATGGAATCTGGTTAGAATAATGCTGCAGTCTAACCTGATGCTTGTAATCTGTGCTCTAGCTGTATTATATGTCATTTTATTCTTATAACTACTCAGTATGTTGGCCAGCAGAGACTAGGTATGATGTGGTAGCAAACAACTCTTGATATTTCTTTTCTTCCTTTCTTTTTTTCCTTCCTTCCTTTCTTCCTTCCTTCTTTCTTTCTTTCTTTCTTTTTTTTTTGAGACAGAGTCTCACGAAGCCACTAAGTCATCCAGGCTAGGCTTGAACTCATGATCCTTCTGCCTTGGCATCTCAGAGTACTGGGACTCTGAGTATGTGCCACCACGACTGACTTCTGGGATGCTTATTTCTTATTTGTATCATGGCAGTTGTCAGTCCAAGTGACTTTCAAGACTGCCATTCTCCATGAGTTGGCTGGCTTGCAGTCACATTTTTCCAGCACAGTCTGAGAATCGAGTAGAAAATAACAACCATCATTTTTCTTACATGTTCTTGGCCAAAACCCCTCATGTGGTCGTGCTCCATTTAAGAAGGTTAAGGAAATTCAGTCTTGCTAAATGCTTACAAACAGAAAAGAACCAGATATTGGTGGACAATAGCACACCACACTCAAGATGATGGCACTTCTTCCCATTTAGGGGTATAGACATCATGGTTTCGAGGAGCTGAGGAATCCATCTGACACGGAGCTAGGAAAGAATAGAACTAGTAATCATGATCATTTGACCACAAAGACTACACTTCCAAGTACTCGTGTGCTGTCGCCTTCCACGAGAACAAATTCAACTGCGTTGCAGATGGTGAGGTTCAAATGGGAAAACTAATTGCTCACCATTTTCCTTATTGGGAGCCATCGTGAAGGATTTAAATGAGATAGGAAAGACACAGATGATGGGTGAAGCTTCCAATGAGTGTAGCCTCTGGGATAATTTTCTGGACCGTTGCACCCCTGGCCTTTCTTGCTCTCATGCCATGAGAACCTGCAAGAAACATCTGCGTATTTCCAACAAGAGAGACGAGCTAAGTAAGGAAAAAAGACTCTTGAGTTTGTCTATTTTGCTAGGAAGGGATAGTTTTGTGATTATTGAAAGCGCCATAATGGCAAGTTAGCTTTATAGGGCAATTTGCAGCCTAGGAAATGTGAGCCCTCATGATCTGGTGATGGAAGCTGAGGCAGTGTTTCTGGATCAGTGAGGGATGATTGTCTAGACAACCGATGGGATCTAAGGCTGCGTCCGCAAAAGAGTATTGACTAGTAGGAAAAGGCCCTGAACTCAAACCTGAGTAAACTCCTACCTAGCCTCATCACCTAGACCAGTATCATAGTTTCTGTTGGAATTGTCATCTGTAAATTAGAAGCATAATGATGCCTCAGAGAAGGAAAAAGAGAAGCAAAATGAATTTCATCAAACATTTGACACAGTACTGGTCAGTTAGATTCATGCTCTGGAAAGGCTGATTGCTCTTCCTGTTATGCTATTGGTTGATCATGTGATTCTTCAAACAAGCTGTGTGATTATTTGGCTCTGTTTAGAATGTTAGATCACAGTGGGAATAGTACAGCCGCTTTAGGGAGCACTGAAGAGAATTCACTTTGAGGCTGGTAAGTAGGATAAAGAAATGAACCAGAACTATTTTCTGTACTTTGATAAAAAAAATATTGAAAGCAGACTCTTTAGTAGAAGCTGGAAGACGTGGGTCATTACTGTCACTGGAGCTCCAGAAGTTTGTCCTACAGGATCTGATTCAGTTTTATTTCTTATGGGATTAAGAAGCAGTATAGCTACAGGTGGAAGTTGCAGAGAGAAGAATGTCAGATCATTCTGGACAAAGTGGCCAACCATGGAATTGTACTGTCTGGATAAGTTTACTATTGTTGGTGGTAAGAGCATTGCTTGGATGAATATTGGCAGGATTGTAGAGATTCGGGCATCTGATGGATCATTACATTAAGAAACCCTAAATGATACTCAGAATGGGTAGTTGTCATCTTGGGCGCTCAGTGGATTAATCTGAAGAGATTTTAAGTAAGTATCTGTTTTGGAGTCCCGCTCTTGGCTGATGAATGCTAAATCTCTGCAGGAGAGGCCTGACTCTGAACAGAAGGAAAAGTGTCATCTGTGTGAGGGGCAGTAATGAAACAGCATGGAGTTTGGTTAAGCTTGGCTTGGTTGAATCTGAGATTTGGAGGAACTGATATAAACTGAAGCTTATGATTTCTTTGGGAAAGGTGTTGGAATTCACAATCAGTTTGAAATGCCTGCCTGTGGAATATCTTATAGAAAGAAAAACAAGGACTGTAAATACCAGGACTTGACTATAGGAATGAATCTATTTTCATCCAAAGAGCTAGCTGTTATTCATGTTTGGTGGCAGCTGAGTGATTCACACGGAGCTTTTTGGGGGAGATATGTTCGAACGAAATGTATTTGCTACTGAGTGAGATAGATTACTTCTTCTGGGGTACACCAGCCCACTGAAGCAGCCCTGCAGAACAATGGAAATTTGGGTGTGTATGTCCGTGTATGTGTGCACACAGGCGTGGTGTGTGTGTGTGTCTCTGTGACTCTCTCTCTCTCTCTCTCTCTCTCTCTCTCTGTGTGTGTGTGTGTGTGTGTGTGTGTGTGTGTGTGTGTATTTGGGCAAAAAGGTGGATGCATGTAGAAGAGCAGTTTCTAGAGTGTAAAGCATGCCTTCACGCTTTCCTCTTCTGACCTTTATGCCGGACACATAAGAATGACCCATTGTCCATTGACCCTGGAATTTAGTTTAGTCCTAATCTCTGTACAATCGATGGCTGAGCAGTCCTTCAGTCTGGCCAGTTGGCAGCTGTCTGGGGAGCCCCGTGTGTCCTCACTTTGTTCCCAAGTGGCTTCCTCCTGCTGGTCCCTCATCCTCTGGCATGGCATTTTCTCCATGACAGTCTGCCCCTGAGCTGCGCTCGCTGCTGCTTTGGTAAAGCCTTACAAGGAAAGTGAATCCCATCTGTGCAGGCAGCGTCAGCAATGGATGAGACCTCCCCTGGGCTGGAGGAAGACTGGGGAAAGGGGCTTCAGCGAGGAGTGGGCTGGCAGGTAAGTGATGTCCTCAGCTCCAGATGGGACCCAGATCTCTCTCAACCCTTTAAGCCTTCAGTCTCAGTAATGTACGTGAGTCTATTTGTAGAACTATGTTATCTACAGGCACATCCACTTGGGGTGAATCATCATTAGTTTCTATTTCTTTGCCAGCCATGAAAATAAGACTCCATATGAATTTCATTCTAGATTCTCAAGCAAACTAATAAGGTTCTACAGATCTATAGATGTTGCTAAATTTATAGCTTCTTAATAAAGGCCCTTGAATTAACAAGTTGCAGGTGTGTATCAAAGGAAACATGCAGATTTTGTTTGTGTGAGTACAAGTTCATTGCAATATAAAAATTTAATACAACACCTGTCCTCAGGCTTGCTTTATGGTGTTAGAGTAGCCTGGAATAGGGCTTGGTTTTAACCTATTTTAATGAGGTGACCATTCTTTTAGTGCAGCTTGCGTGCCTTCCTTATTTATGCTGAACTCATAATAGGTAGAAACTCTGTGGTATGCAGAGAGTTCAGGCTAAAGGATTCATTTTGGTGTAGAGGCAGTTTTTATTAAAATATGCAAAGCGGTAATGTTTTTGCGTTACAATACCTATTTCAAATTAGCAAAATTATATGCTCCTGTCTCCTAAGCTGCCAACTGAAATCCTTTCCTAAATCCTGCTGAATGGCTTTGATTACTCTTCTTCACATTACACGTTACACACCTCTAATGCAGATTTTTACGCATCCACTCCATTGCCGTTTAATTAGACAACAGTATTGAAGAGCGAAGCTAGAACTTCTTTATTATTATAATGCTGTTGCCTTATGGAAAAAGGACACGTCTGTGCATGCAGCCTTTCTTATGGGTAGTGTTGACTTAAGTGAAGTGTGGTTTTCCACTTTGTCTATGACAGAAAGTTTCCTATAATGACTGTGATTCAGAATGAGTAAACTTATCAATTAAATATCAACATAAAAAAGATTTCTCTCTCTTTATAAAAAGACGGAGACTTTTTTTTAGATTTATTCTCCTTCCAATGGAAATTTTAGTGAAATATACTATTGATACTGACACGTGTGTTTTGTTCTGTGATTGTTGTTAAGTAAAAAGCTTCACAGGAAAAAAAAAAAAACTCCAGTAGTTTGTCACAAAATTGGAATCCTTCTGCTTTGAGTGTGGGTGTTATTTAGAAAGTAAGGAAGGATACAAACGAAATCTCTGCGTGCTTCTTTGAGTGTAACACGTGGGGAGTCTCCAGGGGTCCAAACAAATATTCAGATGTTTTAGCGTATGCTAATGTGACTTTTAGATTTTTGTCTCTTGTTTATGTTTTTCTTTAGAAAGTCGGCATCTCATATACAGCCCATTTCAAAGGAGATTGAAGGAAGGAAGAATGTGTGGAGATGACTCAGACAGCTCTGTAGATAAAATATTTAAACTTGAAATATGAAGTCCAAATGTTTATGTAAAAATGCATGTGTCATATCACTGTTAACATTCCATGAACCTTTAGCTTATTAATTTCCCAAATGGCACATAATGAAAATGTTCTCTATGCCATTGGCTTTTAAAGACACGATCCTTTCCAGCTGGTCCACCCCTGTCATTTCCGTGGCATGTACTAAGCTGTGTGTTATAGTTAGTGGAGGTGGTGCTGAGAAGAGTGTCCCACCTTCTGCTTTGGTCTCCCTGACTCTTGGCACCGCAAGGCCTATTGGGCAGCAGGGATGTCACAGGGCCTCAGCTGGATTTCAGCTGCTTCTGTCCATCTCCTTTTCCCTGTGACTTCTGTTGTTTCCCCATTCTCCATTCATCTATATGACTGTCCTGAGTTCCCACATACACAGCCACCCTAATACCTTTGACATTCAAGTCATGCCTACAGGAAGCCTTGGCTATGAGAGTGACTTCTTTTGACCAGCCATGGTAGTAACAGAGATGGAGGAAATCAAAGGCACCTAAAATAAAATCATGACTAGCGTTACACTTCTGTTTAACCAAATACTACCTCTCTTACTGGAAAGGCGGCAATCCTTTCCTACCTACCTACCAATCAAAGCACTGCGTGTGTGTGTGTGTGTGTGTGTGTGTGTGTGTAAACACACAGGTACACATGTTTCAATCTTAAGAAACCTGGAAGGTAGATCTGAATGTCCATATTTTACAGATAAGAAAATTAAGGCTCAAGGAAATTGAGCAAGCTCCCCAAAGTCATCCAGTGTTCGAGTTCAGGCCTGTTGAGCTCCGATGCTCTGGCTCTTTCTGGTTTTGTTGTTGTGCCATCTGAGTTGAATTTCATCTCATTTTTTATCTCATGGGATAATAGCTTGCAAGCAGCTGTGACGTGGGCAGGCAGGAAGCAAGAGGAAGAAAGGAAAAGGCATGATGATCTTCTAATGGAATAATCAATCTCTGAATCATTAAGACTTTAATAAAATGTGTTTTTAATAGTTTATTTTTTTAACCCTTACTCTGTAGCAGGCTCTCAGCTGAACTTAAAGTTCTTACAAGTAGTCTAACAGGTATTATTTGTTCCTCTGGTACATATGGGGGAACTGAGGCTCAGTAGTGGTCAGAAGCTTGCCCAAGGTCACATCGCTGATGAGATGCAGAGAAGGGAAGTTGACTCATCAGTCTGTTCTTTCATTCCTTCCCAAATCGTTTCATATCAGTATGTATTTGCAATACTTAACAATTACTTTTCAACTTGAGGAATTGGTGTGTATTGAATTGGAATTGCATCAGCTACCTCTCAAAGTATATTTTCAAGTTACATTTTGATCATAAATATGTTAACTCTCTTCTTTCACAATGGTATGATGGAGTTGCTCCTTGAGAAATCTTTCTGGTAAGATTTTTTTTTAAAAAATTAAATGTATTGTTGGGAAAAGGCTTTGCTCATCACTTAGAATGGAATTCAGTTGGTTGCTGTTTGCTTTAAGTGAACTGGTCTACTTATGCAGTTGGAGATGAGCTAAATGCAACTTCTAGAATAATCTGTTGATTTAAAGCCCACCTAAGCATATAACCTATACCGAGAACCAACAGCAGCTCCGTCAAAATCTCTACTAATATGCGGGAGCCATCAGCTCCGCGAAGCCTATGAATAAAAGGGTAGAACTGATGCCTCCAGAGATTTTCCATGACCTCCAGAGATTTCTGTGACCACCACTTCCTAACCTGGTATCTCTCAGAAGAGACTTATAAACCTCTGACTTGTAAACTGAGGCTTTGATAAGGTCTCACTAATCCGAGTGTTGGTCAGTTGGAAGACATGGAAGGACAAAGGACTTTTTTTCTGGATAACGTTTCATTACACGTCTTGGAGTGATCCCTTCCAGTTATTTATATATTTATTTTTTGAGATAGGATCTTGCTGTGCTACCCAGCCTGGCCTTGAACTCCTGTGATCCCCCAGCCTGAGCCTCCTGAGTCACTGGGATGACTTCCACCAACTTAGTGACTCCCTTTAAAATAATAAACACAAGGGTTTGTGATCACTTTGAACTCATCTGTCAATATTGTCTGTCTGTGCCTGTCTCCAGGGCAGAGGAGCATCACAGAGTGGCACAAAATAAGCCCTGGATGAGTGTTTGTTGAGCTGAATGGAAGTGCATATTTGATCTGTGAGGAAGGTAGGACGTGATCTCGCCCTGAGGCCTTGATTTTGCTATTGCAGAGGAAGTAAAAGTGATGGCCCCACGTTGCAAGTCTGGTTAGCGAGTGGCAGGGGTTGCTATTGCCCAGGTCAGCTCTGCTCTTTTTCTGTACTGCTTTGACAGACATTCCTCTTTAGGCCTCTATTTTCTCACATATAAGTAGAACTAGACCATCTTCTCTGTGTCTGTGTAGATATCTTTATCATTAAACTGCTTTGCGGGCAGGCATTCTAGAATGAAAGTCAAGACCAGAAAATCTACAGGCAGACCTTCAGATCAAAAATTTGATGTTTGCAGTCACCAATTAAATTTTAAGCCCTCTTTGTACCTCAAGTGAACCACTGTGCACATTGAACGTGTCAGCTACTTTCTGCTGGGTATTTATGTCATGAGATCAGCCATTCAGTATTTTTTGAATACCTACTATGGGCATGGTACAGATCCACATAAGAGGTGAGAAAGGACTCAGTAGTTGAGCTCAGAGTCATGGTGGAAATAAAACAGCAGTCAGCATAATTGAGGGAAATCGCCGAGTAACTACAGAGGGATCCTTGTATCACGGGAGCCTTGAAGAGGTGCTTCGAAAGCGATTTTAGGAATTGGATCAAAGAGGTAACACTAATTTTTAGGCAAAGAAAGAATTTAAAGATTGGGGTGACCCTTCAAAGCCCAAGGCAGATGACATGTCAAAGGGGGTGGAAGAGGGATGCTATGGTGTGTGTAGGGACACCCATTTGCTCTGGGGTACCAACTATTCAGAGTGAGGCAGGGCTAGAAGAGACAAATATCAAGAGACAGGAAGGAGAAGAGTCCTGCTTCGCCAGACTAAACAACTTCAGCTGGCAGAGGAGAGGTATTACGTAGGGACGGGACATGGTAATCAAATTTGTCTTGTGAAAATAGCATTCCAGCTTCTGTGTGGAGGATAAATTGGGGGATGGGACTAAAGCAGAGACCAGATGTCCTGTTAAGCTGCTTTGTGACGTTCGGTGAGGGCTGGATGGGCCATGGAAGCAAGAGGGCAACACAGGAGGGAGATTCCAGAAACATCTAGAATGTGCCTGACTTGGGATTTGAGGACGTGGAAGCAATCCAACGACCTCCCCAGTTTTGTTTAGGGTATCCCGGTGGAGACAAGTGCCACGATCAGAGAAGAGTTCACTGAAGGGGATGGGCTTGGGGCTTGTGATAGGGTTGGGTAATAACTAACAAAACAATAGAGGAGAGTTATAATAAATGATGTAATATATAGCCTTGCATACCAGGAGGGTAAATTAAGCCCTGTGAAAACTCAGAGAAGATAATAATATCAAAAACTCTTAACTTTGGCCAAAAGCTTACCTTTGGCCAAAAGCAGTTTAAATCACTTTGTTAATATTAAGAAAAGTGGATTAGGGAGTTCTTTTTATTATTCTAGTTTGTGGAGGAAGCTTTTTCAAAGACAGTAATGTCATTTAACTAACATGTGGAACTGAGACCCAACCAGCTTGTACCTAGGTTTCATAAGCTTACTAAGACCATGTCCACCAGTTGGAGTCTGGGGACAGGGATGATGTCACTGGTAAGATGTTGTATGAACCAAATATTTCAAGGAGAGCAGAGCTTTGCAAGCAGAGAAGGCCTGGGTAAGAATCCAGATGCTCACTGGTGATGAAATTATTCACTCAGGGCAGGTTGGCATCTTTTACACTAGACATCCTAAGATTATTAAAGCGGCTGTGTTTTCCAACGTGGTACTTGCGAGCTCCCCAGCTCTCATGAGTGGCTGTCCATGTTGAGAGAGACCCTCAACAAGAGTGTCCCAGAGCCCAGCAGGTCTATGCCCAGAACAGGTATACCAAAAATGATCTACCTGGATGTTAAAGGATCTGGCGACAGATCTACTGGTCCTAGGGTCATGGCCACAGAAAAGTATGTCACCTGTCAAGATTTTCTTCTACAAGATGAGAAGGAAAACACACACTTGCCAGGTAAAAATTCAGTCAAGTGATGTGTACCTGAAAGAACTTGGCCTACTATGAAACATCTTACAACTGTTAAGATTTTAGTTTCATTAAGAAAAAATAAAGCAGACATTTAAAAAATAATATTAAATATCAAAGTAGATTCCTGCACTCTCTACCTTGCCTTCCAATTCTATTTCATCTTTCAATTTTCACATAGGAAAGAAAATAGGCAGGTTTGATGTTGTTTCCTGCTCTCTGGAGAGGGTTTGTTTCTTCATCTTTGCAATCTTCTGTTTTACAGTGGATACTTAATAATGGCCCATGTTTTGAATTCATTTCATGGTCAGAGAAATCTGTTTCAGGGCACTCTTACCTATCAAGGGTATCATTAGTGGTGCTGGGCTTCAGCCAGTACATGAGGATGTAAACTGACCTGTTCTAACTTTATGTCAGATACTTCGCAGACTTAGCAAGAGGTGGCTTGCACATAGACACTTAGGTTCATCAGAAAGTAAGATGTGTGTTTGCCACTTGTTTCTTTTCTGGTACAGGGATATGCTCTGAAGAGACCCCTTTTCTTCCTGCCGGTGGTCATGTTTTTGTTGTTGTCCTTAAATGTGGGGCACAGTCATTCATTTACTGGTTCATGGGATCAAGGAAGGTAAAGTGTTTGATGTATTTCTTGGATTCAAATAGTATAGACTCTTGAGATTGGGAGAGACCTTGGGGTTGTTTGTTTTCCTCCCACACGTTCCTCACGCTGAGCAGAAGCAGGTCCAAAAGGCTGCAGATGGATAACCTAACATTGCCTCTTTCCATCACTCATTCCTGGGTCTAACAAACGATTCTCAGGCTATGGAAATTCTTCTTCGTGGCGGATTTAAACAGTGTGTGTTGCCGTGGAGGCCCAGCTTCACTCCTTCATCCTCCCCTGGAGGTGGAGAAAAACAGCTCAGTCACTGTCCTCAGGAGTCAGCCTTGCTGGCCTTGAGGATCATTATGAAACCAGCCTTCAGCTTCTTCTCAAGGCTCAGCAACTGATATTTTGAGGTATAATTCTTCATTTCCATCTTCTTGAGTTTCTCTGAACCTTTCCCAACTGCATTCACCACCATAAACTTCTGCAGCCTAAAACTTTCCAGGAGGTAGCTGAGGATAACCAGTCCCGATCATCTGCTCATTTGTTTAAGGCAGCTACTGAGCTCCCCATTTTAAGTATTAACTCTCAGTGTTAAGTTCTGAGTGCATATAGGTAAAGTCATCACAGTGCAGTAGGCAAGAGGCTGGGCGGCCTCACTTACCCTTCCTTACCAGTTGGGTGACACTGAGCCCTTGACTTGAACTCTGTATGTCTCAGCTGTCTCCTGGGCACCTGGGATGATGAGAGTTACCTATCTCGTAGTTATCACAAGGAGTATACAACAAGTACATGTGATGCATGTGGTAGGGTAGTTGGGCATACAACTGTTTGATAAGTAATGTAACAACGAAATGAGATGCAGGTCTGCTATGTGGAGGGATAAACTAACATAAGGATGATTTAGTAGCAGTACATGCATAAAGGTTGGAAGCTCAGAGACCCAAGTGAGATTATGCCTCAGGGCATCAGAGATGACTTCATGTTTCAGGAAGGTCAGCTGGGGTGTCTGTTTCTTAGATTCGTGTACTTTGACTCAGAAGGCTGGGAGACATTTGGGTGGCATATCTTTGTGCATTTTCACCCTGCATGACACTGAGTCAGCAAAGAGCAAGGAAAGGATTTTCTAGACTGATAATGACGTAGAAAAGCCTCCTAGGTAGATGAAGCCTTATAAGAAAAGACCAGGGAAGACGATATATGGCACCTGTCTGAAAAGCAGTAAGTAACCTGTTGTGGAATACAGTGGGCAGTGGCGTCAGGCTGTGGGGGACCTGGTGGCCTCACTGAGCAGTTAGCCTTATCTTCAGCCTGATCCATGCCCAGGGAGCTTCCTGTTTACTTGTGAAAGCCATAGATTAGTCCAGGAGACTGCCAAAGCACTTAATATATTTTATCTACTGGTTGAGCATTCCTAATCTGAAAATCTGTAATCAGAAATACTCCCAAATCCAAAAATTTTGAGTGGTGACTACACCACAAGTAGAAACTTTTTACACTGTAAAATTTTCCTTTGCAAACTTATTAAAAATATTATATAAAATTACTGTCAGCCTACATGAATAAGGTACATGTGGAAAATGAATGAATTTCACATTTAGATAAGAGTCCCATCCCCAAGATAGTTCATTGTATTCATGCAAAGATTCCAAAATCTCAAAAGTCCCCAAATCTTAAATGCTTCTGTTCCCAAGCATTTTGGGCAAAGACTCCATAGCGTGTAATAGTTTCTTATTCTGTCTGGCATCAGAGCTCTGTGTCAATCCTGGAGGGCAGAACCTGAATCTGATTCATTTCTCTGTTCCTCTTCGGGCCTTGTGTGGCACCAGGGATCGACCTGGCTTCAGTCTTCATGAGTGTTGAGATCAAGTTTGGTTTGTGGAAGCAGTGCCCTTATCTACCTGGAACAACCAGTTGTGCTCATGCATGAATGAACACAGGCAAACAAATGAATTCAAGGATGCTACAGTTTTCAAATTTGAAAACTGCCTTTGAGGGACTTCTCAGGATGGGAACACTTGGTGTGAAATCCACGCACCAGTGTAAGGAGTCAGTTCTCCCGGTAGTATCTTTCATCTCTTTTCTTTTCTTTTCTTTTCTTTTCTTTCTTTCTTTCTTTCTTTCTTTCTTTCTTTCTTTCTTCCTTCCTTCCTTCCTTCCTTTCTTTGTTCTGGGAAGTGAGCAAATGGCCTTCTGCATTTGAGCTACATCCTCAGCCTCTGTTGTTGTTGTCGTTGTTGTTTATTTGAGTCACGGTCTTGCAGAGGTGCTACTTTGTCCAGGCTGGACTTGCGCTTGTGATTCTCTTGCCTCAGCCTCTCAAGATGCTGGGATTACAGGCCTGTGCATGGCCTGCTTCCTGTAGTTTCTTCACAACTTCCCATGTGCCATCTTCATGGCTGACTAGATGAGTAAATCTTGGGTGGCTTCGAGGTGCACATTCTTTTTCTAGGCCTTCCTGTGCCTTGCCTGCATAGGCCACAAATTGCCCTAATGATAGCTATGGACCATCTGAGATGTGGAGGGCAGATTTTAAAAGAAAGTTGAGGAGAGGAGACAGCTCTTAAGTATCTAAGGAGACAGATATGTTTTATATCAAATTTTTATGTTGAAAAAATGTCAGAAGAAGGAGAAATACTCAAGTTGGAGCAGCTGCTTGAAAGCAGCGATTCTCTCACGCAGGACGCAAAAGCTGCAATTTTCTATCTAATTCACTACTCAATCATTCCATGGCCCCTGTCTCAAGCTCAATTTAAGCTCAGTCCCCAGCACACAGAGCCACTCTACAGCGCATAAAGAAATGACTGGCCGAAGGGACTGAGGGGAGGCAGGAACCACGTGGTGACCCGGAGCCGGAGTTATCAAGTGGCCCTGCGATCACATGGCATCACTCTCCGAGGCCCTCAGAAAGTCCATGTAAAATAGGTCATTTCTCCCTTAGCATTTACGTTTTGATGATCACTACCCGATAGGAGAAAAGAACCTTTTTAAATGCTTACCACATGTATCGGGGAAACGGACAAATGTACTCGATAATCGGGCAGTGCCTGGATTGAACGTGTGCTGCCTCGAGGGCTTTGAATTGAAATGGAAACGGGCTAGCTGGCTGCAGAGCTCCATCACTGTTGATGACTGTTTGTCTTTTCCAGAGGAGTTCGGGCGAGCAATAAATATGACTGCTCTTTAGGGAGAGCTACTGAAAACTGTTGGATCTTTCCTTACACATGTCAAGTGTATTTCAGTTTTCAAAAGCACTTTTCTATTTATAATCCTTTTCCAAACTCAGGGAAGCCTCATGTAGGAAATGGCAGCATTGTTACCCATGCCGGGCATCAAATGAGTAGACAAAGGGGTGACAGGTTAAGAGCCCGATCCAGAAGCGGGCAGGGCCAGAACCTGAGTCTGAAGCACAGTCTTGTGCCTTGTTTACTCATATTGGGCTGCCTCTCTGTTCCCTGGTCAAGGGTAAGTTTTCTTATAGCTTGTTAAAAAAAAAAAAGTGTTCTTAAATGAATGACTAATCAGCTCTAACCCACTGTGGCCTCCCTAAAAGAGTGTGGCATTTAAAGCTAAAAACTTCTGTGTAATCATTTTTAAGGAAGAGCTTTGTTTACAAAGCCCAACAATGAAATTGTTGGTAGAAAAGCAAGATGTTCACGCGTGCCGAGCTGACCATAATGCTTGGGGCACGGGCTTCTTACAGCGGTGGGAGTTCAGCAGGGCTATTACACAGTCAGTAATCTGGGCATATGCTGCAGAAATAGATAATTTTGCATAACACTCTAAAATATTTTATTTTTAGCATCGCTAGATTATTTTTTTTTCATGCTGGTAAAGGAAACACGCCATCTCACCTAAGTAAGTTTCTTGACAAGATGGAATTTAAGCAACACAAATTACCTTGATCTTACTAGGTAAAATATTCAGTAAATAAAACTTTTTAACCGATGAAACCCAAATGATTAAAAATAAATTGAAATCGAAGATGGTCAGGTGGTTGTATGATACAGTTTTATTTACACGGATATATATTAAAATTCTTAGGTGCATATTTTTGAACTTTTAAATCTGTTCTTTTGTAATTGTTCTTGGATTATGGGTAAGCATCTTATGTTGTGCTTCTCTTGTGTCATTAATAGATGCTTTGTGTCTCGATTGTGTCTGTCTGGAATCAACCTGCTTTCCCTCATCTCCTTTCTCAAATCAAACAATCAACCAACCAAAAAAACAAAACCAAACATACAAACACACACACACACACACACACACACACACACACACACACACACACTCACCCTCATAGACATCCATAGCAACTCCTGTAACCAACTGATAGAACTTATTTGATATACTGAAATGTGTTATTTCCAAGTGTGAGTTTAAGAGTCAAACCAATCCTAGGAATCCTATGTTGCCTTTGGCTACTAATACTTGAGTAACCTTCAGTATACTTCCTTTTTAAGGTTTACGTTTCGTTATCTTTAAAATGGAATCAAAATAGTAAAAATCTCTTTAAATGATTGGAAATAGTAAGGGAAATATACATATAGTATGCCATGCAGAGTATCTGTCATATTAAAAGTACTCAGTAAATATCAGCAATTATTCTTATTGTGAAGGTGTTTCCATTAAGTCTTTGATCAGGACAATGTTGTCCACGATTCTGTTTGTGCCAACCTACTGCTACGTGGGATGCAACTAAGATTAGATGAGATCAGACCAAAAAATGTTTTATTATTATGCAAAATTATTATCACCATAGGAAAGTAAAAATACTTAGAAAAGCTAGCAAATTATTAGAAATGATGAGAATAGAGTGAGTTGATTTAGTATAAAAATATAACAAGACTTTCTGGAATGACAGTGATAACGAGTTAAAATGTTAAGATGAAGTTAATTCAGAATACCTTCAACATATAAAATATTTATAAATAAGCTTATTGAATAATTATGCAGCCTCTGAATGAAGAAAACAGTCAAACCTTACCAGAAGGTATGAAAGAAGCCTTGGATGTGTGCAAATTGGTGTCATCTTCTTGGAAAGGAGGAGTGCACACTGTCAACGCTTTCATTCTTCTCCAACGCATGTGCATATTTAATGTCATTCTAACCGAAATCATGTTGCTCCTGTTGTTTTCCAGAAACCTGACCAAGTGTTCTAAAGTTCAACTTGAATAATGAGTACAATGAGAGAGCTAACAAAATAATTAAAAAAGAGAAGCAGCGAAGTAGGCGTTTTTCTTGTAGATATTGCTCTATACAATAATGGCAGTGAAAAGTAAAAACAGGATGCTCTGGAGTCAGAATCTACAGAAAAAAGGGCCCAAAACAGCCAGGAGAGAGATTTTGTGATATAAATGTGGTCCCTGGAACATTACACGCAAGTGAAGGGACTGACAAGCTCTTTTATCTGAGGCAATAAGTCACCTTTTAGAAGTGATTGGAAGATAATATACTAGTTAGGTTTTAGAAGAAATAGCATGAAATGTAAAAGAATCCAAAAATATTTTTTAAAAAGAAAAAATATAGAATAAAATTTATTTGATTTTGAGATGAGCAGACTTTCAAGCACAAAGGAAAAGGGTGATCGTTGGGTTTATATAAATTTGTGAAAGTTTTCTATATCAGAAAAAACCAAAAGTGGAAGATACTTTCGACAAACATGACCAAAACCAACAGATATTTTTAACAAATGAAGAGTTCGTACAAATAAAAAATAATCTAATATTCTAGTAGGGAAAACAAGATTTTGGTATGTAAGCAACCAATGGAAGATTTATGTTACCAATATAATATATAGAAAAAAATTGTACTGACACTTGTCAGCAGAAAGATGCAAACTGAAACAACAGTGAGACACAACTTGTAAGGATTCTGAAAATTGGTAACATTGGTGACGATGTAGGTGATGATGGAAATCATGTGGCTATAGACTCTTTTTAGGAAAGAGGTGATTTCTTACCATCTTCCTAGCAATCAGTTTGATAATACGTATTTATTTCTTTGAAAATGTGACAATATTATTTTGAAAATAGATCTGAAGAAAACTATCAGACACAAAGACGATACTTTGGAAGGCATGTTTATTTTTATTTTTTTAAGATAATAATAAAATGTTTACTCATCCTAAATTTCCAGGCAGAGATGAATAGTTAGTTAGATCAACTATGAGATAGATGTGGAGAATAGCATTTTCCGTGTTTAATATTGGAGAGAAAGTTTTGATTTGAAGTTAAGTGAAAACAGCAGAGATGACACCTTGGTGTACATGTGGTGTCTTTAAGCCTCATGAAAAAAACAGCATAGATATAAAAAAAGGCTTAAACCTCAAAGGACAAAGAAAGTGAAAAGGGAGATGACATTGGTAAAGAAATGTCAGCTGCGTTATGAAAGCTCAAATGAGAATAAACAAATGGTAACCGACTTGGCACGACACTAAAATCACAGTGAAATTTAAGCTTGTGGGAGAATGAATCAACAGAAAGAAGGCTAGTTTGTTCTGCTAGATTCTGGAGGTGCTCAGAAACTGGAAGTACCAGGGGTCTTAGAGAGAGTGTGTGTACAAGATAGGTGAGCAGGTTTACAAAAAGAGCAATTCAGAATGCCCCTTCTCCACTGCACCAAGGTATATAAGTTTATATTGCGTTGAAATCAAGCCAGAGATCTGGACTGGAGACAACCGAGCTTGGTGGAGAGGCAGGTAAGAGAGGCACTAGCGGAGATCAGGTTTCAAGCAAAGGTGTTTGCACTGCACTGTAAGACCCCAACTTTTCTCTCTTTCCTTCCGATCTGCTGGTAGCTGGCCTCATACTTGCCAGAGCGGAAAGCGAAGCATTCCTTTCTGGAGAATCTGGCAGTGAACGACTGCAACAACAAAAAGTCTTCAGATGGAAAAGGGTCCACTGTCCTCCATGTCACAGTACAAAAGGCTCACCTGTACCCGTCTTTCACACCCCTGGAACTTCATGCCAGCCTAGATAATTTAAACAGAGCAGACGACTAGACATTCTTGGAAGGCCTCTCAGGCAAAATGAGATGCCTAAGTAGAAAAATAGGAAGTAATTGGAGGAAACACCAAGGAAGTGCAGGACAGAGGATTTGGCTAACACTTCTGGTTAATTTAAAAAGGTAAGTGTGTGTATTGCAGTTGCACAGAAAAACTGATCGTTATAGAAAGGAACGTGTACACACAAGCACTGAAAAAATAATGCTAGAAAAAGTGATTAGAAATTAATAATATAAAGGCAAAAATTAAACTCAATGGAAGAGTTGGAAAGTAAATTTAATAAAGTCTCTGAGAAAAATAGGAGTGTAAAAAAATTGAGAAACAATCCAGACAGTCTAACCTCCAAATAATAAGCATACCAGGAAAAGATAAAAAATAAAATGGATAGAAAAAACTGTTAAATAAATAATAATATGAGAGAATTCCTTTGAATTAAGACCAGAGGTTTTGGTGATGAGGGTCTACTCACCTAATACCAACGTATGAATGCATGATAAGTAAAACACACACATGTACACCACACACACATGTGCACACACATATGTACACACACAAACATATTATTTCTGAATACATCATGGAAAACTTACTTCTAGGTATATGGATTAAAGAGCATATTCAAAACTCCAGGAGGAAAAAAGTTTATATGCACAACATTAAGAATCTCATTGGAAAAAAGAGAATAACTTGGTATTTAAAGCCAGAAGAGAATACAGCATTATGTTCAAAGTTTTAAATGGCTTTCAACCTAGAAATCAGTATTCTGCTACTGTATTCCACTGCCATGAGAATAAAAATAGAATTCATCTCATTGAACTAAGTAAGGTAATGAATGTAGAAGTGATCACGTTTTGGAATAAGACATTTTTAGATCTACAATTTCTCTATGAATTTCTCAGAAGCTACCAAAGGATGTCTGCCATGAAAAGAAAATAAACTAATAAATACAGGATCCAAATCCTAAAAGAGGCCACAGATATTTCTGTGATGATGACAAGAGAGCGCTAGGACATTAGCTCTGCAGAGCACCGGGAGAGACGCCAGTCCGGATCAGAGCAGGAAGACTAAGGACTCCTGAGAGCTGTCACCTGGGGGCGGGGAAAATGGGAGTTATCAGTTGTCTGATGTATTTGCACATACTGAGAGGAATTTTTTCAGCTCTCAGAAAAAGTTTGGCATAGAATTAGAAGAAAAAAAGAAAGAAGAATTATTAAATCCAGGGAAAACAGCAAGAGAGTATTTAAAAAAGAAAAGTAAATTAAGACAAAGTACCTCACCAGTGAAAAAATTAAATATTTAAATAATATCGTAAATATTGGATATTTATTTTTAAAAACTGTGAAATGACTGTATTAAAAGATGAGTGAAGAGGTAATGTGTGTCTACCTCTGCCACATAGGAAGATCAGTAGATGACACCTGACACCACAACCTGCTGAGAGGGGCTATAGTAGTTCGATACCATGGAAATGAGCATGAGATTAGAGGATTTGCTCGGAGTTTCACAGTAAACCCATGATAGACTCAGAAGTAGGCTGTAGTTCCTGGTTCCCCAAGGCTTGGTCATCATCTGCAGCACAGAGGTCAGTCAAAATATATCCTCTGCCTTTCTCTTTAAATTGAACCACTCACTAGTAATTCTTTTCAATAAACCAGTCTTTGAATTACAATGAGCAAACAGTATTTTTTTCCCCCTTGGGTTCCACGTGGGTTTTATTCTACGTGGCAAAATCAGTATAAGGTAACTCTGCTGTACGAACACACAGAATGCATGTCGGAATGGTTATTGTTATTTTAGTGGGCTGGCTTTCTTCCTATGGCTCTGGGTTTGAGGGCTGACTCTCCTGGGGTGGCGCTCTCTGATCTTGAGCAAGCTATGTCCAAGCTTTGGTTTCCTCCTGTGTAAACTAAGAATGAAAATAGTAGGCATCTCTCAGGATAAAATAACACAATGAACAGGAAGGGTTGAATGTGGCGAGCGCCTGGGTAGAAGTGAGCTGGGTATGTTAACAAGTGTGGTAGCAGTAGGACTAAAGTAGTAGGGCAGGGATTAGGGAGAGCAAAAGACCCTGGTAACCAACTACAGATAATGTGCCTTCTGAATGTATTTGTAGTGTTAAATTTATCTTGCGTGGCTGTTAGGTACTGCAGTGTAGAGGCATGAGAGGAAACTAGGGGTGGGCGAAGAACATAGCCAAAGAAGGTGCAACCACGGTAGGGTTGCCTCTCGTCGCTGAGCTCTGGGAAGAGTCAGAGCCCTGCTCCGCTGTGTAGAATGGCGGAAGCCGAGGTAGCCTCAGCAGCACTGCATTTGTTACGCCTCTAGCTACCCACAAAGGCTGTTCCACTGGATATCTCGGAATATGTAGGCATGTTTAAGAATCATTTGGAAAGGTCCTGGGTATAGTTGTGAGAAGTTGCTGAGCAGAAGTGGGGTGCTTGGCTTGATTCTTCACCTTTATAAGGAGACCCAGGATGAAATCACTACCTGCTCCCCACACCTCAGATTCCCCAAGGAAGCAGGGAGGACCCTGGGGTGGCTGGGTCCATGGTATGAGAGTCATGCGAGGCTTTCCTTGTTTTTAAGAAACACACCACTTGTGACAAAGTACTTTCAAAACATGATGTATGGCTCAATGACAAGCCCCGCTCTCTGATAGATGAGGTAGAGGTGGGCTCCTGGAATCTTGAAGGTTTCTGCAGAGAGGAGAGAATTTGTCTGCTCCTGTAGGGAAGTGATGCATTTTGGTCTGTCTTCTGGCACTGCTACTTGGCCTCTGAGAGTCGCGGGAAAGGGAAAACATGCCTGGGGCTCCACTAGGAATTTCTGGAGCAGAAAGCTGGAATGTATAGGAGACAATGGTGGAATCTTTCTTCTGATTTCAGGAAGGCAGCCTTTGCCACTTTGAGAAGGTGGGAGCTTCTGATTCATTGCACTTTGTTCATGCATGTGGTTCCATGAACCCAGTTAGGAATATAGAAAAGAGTCAGGCAGATGCTTAGGGCCCGAAGCATCCAATTATTAGCATCACACAACAATGACGAATATTGTCAATCAGTAATATGAGCACAGAGAAAAATCATTTTATCCTAAATTTCAAAGACTTCTATAAAGGGAGAGAAGGGCAAGGCTAATTTCACTAGAGAACAATTGGGAGAGGAAGGGGAGGGAAAATGACCATTACAGACAAATGACTTCTATAAAGAAAGGTGATATAAAGAAAAGATAAAATGTTCTCTTTATCAAATCATCATGTGGATGACATTGGCACAATCTATCTGTAACTGAAGTTTATACAATTTTATTTGATAATTTTATCTCAGTTAGGCTATGCCTTCTCCCTCCTCCAATACTCTGGATCAAGGAATCAGGAGATGACAACTTAGGTAAGAAAAACTCTCATGTGTGATTTTCTACAATTAATTCTCAGGCCAAACTTGTAGATACAATTTCACAGTGGTTTTCACTCACAGATGAGGAAACAGAATGATGAAGTTGGTTCCCTAAAGTGTGTCCAGGCTCACAGAGGTAGTTGGAAGGAAGGTTGCTTTGATCTTTCTGGCCTCAAAGGCTATTGTTTTCTTTCTCTCATAAGAGAAGAAAGCTTAATCTTTTCTTTTCCAGTTGTTTTCCAATGGCTAGAAATTCTCTCTGCTGGATTCTTTTTTCTTAGTGCTTATTGGGCCAACCCACTTTTCCTTTGGGGAATGATTTATTTTAACCGAACCAACAGCATACTCTATACAACTGGAGAAGACTGTAGGTGCCTGGACTGAGTCCTGCCTCTGCTTCTGTCTGCCTCTCACTAGGTGTGGTGCTAGAGCCCCTGGGGACCATCAGGAGTCCACATATTTCATGGCTTCTTCATGCTGTCTCTCTTCTCTCTGTACATGTGAACATTTCAAGACCCGTAGCTGATTGCCAAGTCCTCCATAATGCCTGGAGAGAGGAGCAGCCCAACTTAATGCTAGTTAGTGGCACAAACTGGTCCAAATATTGGTTCTACCACTTAGTAGTTATGAGACTTTTTTTTCTTTTTTTCCCCATTTTATTGATATGTACACGTGCAGAATTTAAGGTTTACAACGGAGTTGAGCATTTTGTGCACATACTTTCTTTATCAAAGTGACAAGGGCTTTCCTGCTCTCCTTTTGTCCCACCCCCTACCCTCCCTTTCCTCCCTTCACCCGTTCCCCCCTCCCCCCTCCCCTTCTTTCCCTTTGTCTTTTGTTTAAAGTTCCATGAGATGGTTGTGGTCTGGGTCTCTCATATCAGAGAGACCATCCGATGTTTCACCTTCTGCTTCTGACTCACTTCACTAAGCATGATGTTCTCAAGTTTCTTCCATTTGTCTGAAAACCTCCACGCTGTTGGACCTTACAGATGCGTAGTATTCCATTGTGTATAAGTACCACAGTTTGTGTATCCACTGGTCTGTTGATGGGTATTTTGGTGACTTTTAATTTACTTACCCTCTTTAAGAGAAATTCTGTGTTTCTCAGTCTATGAAATGTTGATAATGACAGTAGAGGCCTCATCAGGCCGCCCAGAATATTCAATCAGTAAATCCTACTGTCCTTGACATCAGCACAGCCATCATCACTACTGTCATGATAGCAACATCATTTGCAAGGACCTGCACACAGAACATGCACAGAGCACCAGCTTTTTTTCCTCTGGCTTTGGTTTTAGGTAGTGGCGATTTGGATTTGAAGAAATAGAGGTGATTTATGAGGTCGGGATTCAAAAAAATGAGAGCAGAAATCAGAACCGTGTTTGTCAACCTGAGATTGCATGGAGAACTTTGTACATGTGTTTCAAGAAGGCTAGTTCAGAAATCCTTCCTCACTGAGGACACAGAGTTTTCATATTTCCACTGAAGGGATGACAGGCAATGTGGTGTGGGAAAATGGCTAAGCCATGAAGAATCAAGTTTCACTTTGTGTGGATGTGTGTTTGTGCATGTGCATGTGTGTTTGAATTCCCAACTTTTAGATTTATAATAGCAAGTAACTGTATTACCAATTAAATGAGTGAAAAAATCTATAAAACTAAAGAAATTCTATTTTGTGGAATAATATATGTACATAAAATTAGAGCAATTCACAAATGCAGAATTCTGATGTTATATTAGATGGTTACAACTGCAAAGCCAGCATTCATGTTTCTATTACAGTTCTGTTTTCTTTCAGTTTCTGGAAATGTTTCCTTTAACAAAAAACTCTAATGCTTTATTTTAGCCCGAAGGGATAAATCTTATGCAAGAACTGTTTTAAATGATTTTTTAGGGTTTTGAAGAAATAAAATATTTTTATTTTAATCTCACTAGTTTTTTGTTATGTTGTTCTGGAAAGACATAAACATGAATGAACTTTTAAAGTTGAAACTTTCCACCTGCCTATCTCTAGCAAGGAGAGCTTGCTTGCAAGCTAAGAATGATTCTTAGACAAATTGAAGGAACTGGGAGCCTGGCAGAAGGTGGGGTGAAAAAAAGTGAAAGAATTAAAAGACAGAGAAGTGTAGTGCCTGGCATTGGAAGGGACATTCGGATCATTTAGCCCCTCTTGCTCCTTTTAGTGACCCTGAGAATGTGTGTAAAATCAATGTATATGTCTAAAATCCAGTAATATACTTAGCCTCACTCGTCAAGACAGGAATTGGAAGAAATTTAAAGTCTCTCCTAGCTTTAATTCAAACATGCTTATAAGTAAAATAAATGCTTTAAAAAAAAATCAAATAGTTCAAAATCCCTTGCAATGCAAAGCAATGCTCTCCCGGCCATGTTCTCTAAGCCTTACACCTTAATGGCAAATAGCATTAACCCTTCCTGCTTCTCAGGAAACCACAAGACAAAACAAAACTTTGTGTGTGATTTAAACTTCCATTTAACATTTTAAATTCTTGTGTGATACTAAATAATTAATTGGAATTGATGAGCAAGCAAGTTACTTTCCTAGTGCTGAGGAATGTGGGAGCTGCAACATTCCTTGTGATCTAAATGAACTAATTTTATGTCGCAAATGAAGAAACCAAAGTCCAGACAGGTCTTAGGAAGAGTCAGATGGTTTGGAGATGGAGCTGATGCCCTTTCCTCTCCTGTTTCATTCTTGGGATTTGTTCTGACACAATTCAGCAACAGGCCGAGTAGTGCTTTGCTAAGCAGAGTCTAGTGTTTGGAAATGTACATTTTTCTTACTGTGGTACTGATGGTTAAGCCTAGGGCCTTCACAGTGGATTAAGTCCCCAGTTCACTTTTAAGTTTTGATTCTGAGGCGGAGTCTCATTAAATTGCGAAATTTCCCAGTCAGGGTTTGAACTTGGGATCCTCCTGCCTCAGCTTCCCAGGGATTACAGGCCTGTAGCACCAGGCTAACCTTAGAAAGCCAGATTATCTTAAAATAATAGTTAAAGTAAATGCAATATGAGTGATGATTTGTTATTTAGAGACCAATGCAAAGCACAATGTCCATGTAAAATTAACCTACAAGTGACTCAGTTTGGCAGGGGAAAATATGTGACCTGAAATAAAGAGAACCACAAGTATTGATAATGCCTCAGTATTGTGAAGTGTACTTGGAGCTTCCCAAAGTTAATGCTGAGTTCCAGGGCAGTTGTTCCATGGTGCGTGTTTTTTTCAGTTTGTAATTAGACGAGGAAGCGTGCATCACTGGTTGAGAAACTGTGGAAAATCATATTTCAGTGAGACAGGGAAATAAGAGTATGTAAACATTCAGGGCATAGACACGAGAATCTGAGATATGTGGAGATGTGTGTTTTGTTTTATTTTATTGATGATATTTGCTGAGGCAACCTTGGTTTTGTCTGATTCTCTCACATATAATTATTGTGTTTTTTCTCCCATAATTACTATGTTTCTGTGTGTATGTTTGTCTTACATAATAATTATATCCAATTTGAGGAGATGGTGCATCCTCACATTGCCTTTTGATCATTTTACTTCCCCTGCTCCTCTCCACCCCCCTGGACCCCCAATCTCTCTGCATCCCCGCATCCCCTTCTCATCTACCAGTAATGGCAAGTTGAAGACAAGAGTCAAGAGAATGTGTTGGCATCCTTGCAACCGTCTTTAACATCAGCTGACACATCTGAAATCTAGTCTTAAAGTCAGGAAGAGGTTGACCAGGTAGCAGCTAAGCTGTGTTAGGTCAGTTTCACAGACTGAAAGGGAACATAATTGGCTTAGACAAGGGGTTGGCAAAATTATTCTTTGAAGGCCAGCTAGTAAATATTTCAGCCTTTGCCAGTCTTAAGGTCCCTGTCGCAATTACTCGGCTTTCCTGTTGCAGTCCAGAGGCAGCTATGAGCATCGTGGAAATCAGGAAGCATGGCTGTGGTCTAGCAAAACTTTGTGGCCATAGTAATTTGAATTTCATGTAATTTTTGTATGTTACCAAATAGTATCATTCTTACTTTACTATTTTTCATAACTATATTAAAATATAAAAACTGTTCCTAGCTGATGGACTTGGAAGAAACAGGCCCTAGGTTTGGCCCGCAGGCCACGCTTGCTGACCCATGGCAAAAGTTAGAAAAAGGAGAGAATCTGTCTTTTAAAAAATGATTCTTCTGTTCCAGAAACCAGGCAGAGATGAACTACCACTTTGCTTTCTCCTTATTTCTTGGGTTTCTGGAATCTAAATGGTTTCTGGTTTTGCTTTGTTTTCTGTAGATCAGTGATCTTGACAGAAGACAGAGCACAGTCATGTGTGATCTTTTCACTTTAATATTATTTTTCTGATATATAAAATGTTTCAGTATGTGAAGCAGAAGGCTCCTCACTGCATCACACATGCCAGGTGCCAACCGTGTTTGCATATATGACTGAAGTGCAGACCCTGCTAAAGTCCTGTGTTGTTCCGCAGCGTACTGTGCGCTATGATTAGCTCTTCATAGGGTTCCCGCTACTAGGAAAACCTTTCTGCATGTCGTTGGGTTCTACCTCCCCACCACATGTCACAGGAACCCCACAAGTCCATCTACTGAAGGATTCCCGGGCTTGTCCCTCACTGCCACTGGCATCTCCCATCTTGTCTCTTACTGGTGTTGGCATCTCTCATCTGCATATAATGGAATTCCTGCGTGTATCCCATAGAGTTCTTAGTGATTCCTGACCCTAATTATGTTAGTAATAGTACCTGAAGTATGAAAAGAACCATAGTAAATAATTACAATTTTGAAAAATTATTACAGTAGTAACACATTGTTATTAATCTCCCTCAAAATATATGCTCCTTATCTCTTTAGATGCACTTATTCCATACTTCTTGATAGTTTCTGAAGCAGTCAGTACTTAAAGACTTTTTTGTGAGTGTCTTTAGTTGTGCTGTCATGGCTGCCTCAATGCCATGAATCCCTTTAATGTTTTCAGCAATTTCTGTCTAGTAAAAACATTTTGGTATACCTAATCCACTTTATTCACTAGATCTGGCATTGTATGACTTCTAGCTCCTCCCCAAAGTCAAAATGATCATGAAAGAGAAACTTTTTTAATTGATTCAGAACATCAAGGCAGTCATAACAGTACTTCTAATGATACAAAAGAAGACCTCCAGAACTGCTTCAACATGTAGCAAGAATCATGGGAAAAGTGTGTTCAAAGCAAAAAGTGGAGGGATTTTGAGGGATATTAATGACAATGTCTTTTACTGTACATGTATGTTCTTTCTTGTAAACATCACATTTATAAAATTTATTTATAAAAATTTATTTATAAAATTTATTTTATACATTAATAGCATGCTTTTAAGGCAGAAAGTGTCTTCCGCATGAAAACTCTTTTACAGATGTCTGAGCAACACCCGGGGAAGTCACAGAGGTAGAAAGTAATAGAACGATAGCTCAAAGCCACGTTGGACTTTGGCCGCACTGTTATTCTGCTCAGCCACGCAGCCTGCCTCTGGTTTAGAGTTTATAGAGCTTGGTATCCAAAGCCACTTGTAAAGTTTGATGGGATGAGGTCAATTATTCTTCAAATTTATTGTCAGCAGAGAGTGTTTATACATTTTATTAATGTGTTTGCTTCCTCCTAACCTAGAATCATTGACTTGCATGTAGGAGGGAATTTCATGCCTTAGACTGAAAAATGAATACCCATATTCGAATTTGTCGAGCAATTAGCTCTTCTTTTCTCCTGTTGGCAATGGGGGTTTTGGACTTTGAACATTAAAAAAAAATTAGATCTTAAAGAAACAGAAGAATTTAACTGAAAGATCTGAAAATTAAATTTTTAGACTCTGCTGTCTGGATTGAGATACATACAAATTAGTCTTTTTTTTTTTTTTTTTTTTGAGACAGCGTCTCACTTTGTAGCCCAGGCTGGTTCTGAACTCACTATGGAGCCCAGGCTGGACTTGGTCTCACCTCAGTCTTACTGTCTCAGCCTCCAGAGTGCTGGGTTTACAGGCATGTGCCACCATGCCCAGCTTATGTGGTGCTTAGGAATCAAACTTGGGTACTTAGAGCTTGCTGTAGAGCTTGCTAGGCAAGCACTTTAACCATTGAGCCATTCCTCCAGCCACAGCAAATTAGTCTAATCTCAATTAACTTACAGATCTCTTGATTTCCTTTGCAAAATGTAATTATTTCACATGCAAATACAGTATTTGCACATTCTGCCAAACTGTTTTGAAAACCTGTGCTCTAGTGGTAACTTCTTGGGGAAGAAACTAGGGGTAAACAACACCTGAGTACCAGCCCAAGAGGCAAACAACATTTTTGGAAAAGCACAAGAGAATTTGAAAAAAAAAACCCTGTATGTAACAGAATGACCAGAGCTGTTATTTATGTTATAATAAGCTGGAAATGACTCAAAGAAGGAAAGTATCATTGTAGACTTAATGTCTGGAAAAGTCTTCATGAAAATTATAAAATTTGACCCAGGCTTTGGCAAGGGGTTGAGTTGGGAAAGACAGAGAAACTTAATATTTCTTGAATGCATATTTTACTGAGTGATAAGTGTGTTAGTCAACTGTCCTATCACTGGTACATAATACCCAATACCAAGAGTTTAAAGGAAGAAAGGTTTAACTTGACTCATGGTTTCAGGATGTTCAGTTCACAGCTCCTGCTCCAAAGCAGAAACATCATGGCAGAAATGTGTGGTGAAACAAAAACACATAGATTATGGTTGCTGGGAAGCAGAACAGGGCAGCAATGTCAGATAGGAAGGGTCTAGGGTTAATGTGCAGTACGTCAAGGCATGATTCCATGAGCCACTGAAACATACCCCGTGTTTTCTTACTTAACACTTTCAGTAGCTCTGAGGACAATCAGATGAACACAATAAATTTTATCTGTTATATTGCATTTACTCATTTAATCCTAATCAACCAATTAACCACTTTGAATATGTGGAAAACAAGACTTCCAAGAGATGTAGGATCAGTGAGTGGTTAGGAGCCTGTACTCCAGAGTCAAATTTCTTTTGAGTCTAAGCACCACAGTTCACTAGCAAAGGGACCACATGCAAGATGCTGAACTTCTTTTTTTCTGTTGTTTTCCTTTGTGTAGAGTGGGGATGATAATTGTACTTGTTGTACACACTGAATGAGTTAATTCCCAGAATATAAATGATCAATAAATGAAGTAAGGCCATGGCTATCAATACCAAGCCTTTGCCAGGAGCAGGGTTAACACCAGGATGCAGGCTGGACCCTAACAGCTCATTTTGCTCTAGATCAGCTGTGAAAGGTGGTGCTGGCAGATTCAGCTTTAACACAGTGCTTGAGTATGGAATGAGGCACTCTGGTGGCATTGAGAGGGGACATGACAAGAATGGAGAGTACACAGCAGATGCTCGGTGAGTGGCTGGTGGAAAAGGGCTTCTCTCCTTCCTCTGGGATTTTGCATCTACAGTTCCCTCTGATTGCAACCTTGTCCCTTCTTCTGGTTACTTGTTGCTTCTCAACTTTCACCTCCTTTAGAAGTGTGCGCTTCCTTCAAATATGAGGAGTTTGGTATGCAAAGACATAAAATCTGTTAACCCTTTCCCAGTATTGATTGTGTTGTATTATGATGCTGCCCTCCTTACTAGTCAGCGCTCCTTGTTAAAGGAGAAACAGAGGTGCTCTTGCTTAGCACATGCCCTATCCTTGTAGACTGTCGGCCACCTAGGAATAGGTAGGACTTTCCGTGAACCCAGACCAGTGTGCAGCGCCCCCCCCCCCACACACATGCACACATACACGTGCACACGGGCACACATAGCCTGTCAGGAGCCATTTTGTCCTGCCTCCTCTGGGGGAGTGAATCACCAAGGTAAGTAACAGGTGACTCAGAGCAGTGGCAGATGTCTCTCTCCTCCCTTCCTGGCAGCCAGGGAAGCGCCACTCGGCCTCCATAGTTCCTCTGGCAGTTGGAATTCAGAGAAGTCAGCAGCTGACAGCAGAAGTGAGGAGCGGAGACGGAAGTTCATAGTCAGCCTTGGGACTTTTAATGAGTGTTCTCCGGAGCAGAGGTGCTAACAAACCATCCTGGACTCCCTTGATCAGTTTAATTGGAGGACAGACGGTCTTAAACATTTGAAAAAGCTGACAGAAGGATCCAATTCCCAAGACTTCCCCTCTAGCTAAACCTGTGCCTCCGAAGTGCTCTTTCTCGGCCACTTGCAGAGCTTGCATCATGACCTTTCCTGCATTCCACCACACAGTATTCCAGCCCCATTTCTAAGCACAATCTTAATTTTGTCCTTTTGAATGCATACCGGATGATAACCCAACTCTCCATTTATTCTGATGTCTTGCTACTGGAAATATATTTGAGGAATCCCAGTGGGAACATTTAGTTGCTTGTGTATGCCATGAATTTCCTCTGTTTTTGTAATGCATATTTAAAGCTAACTCAGTCTGTTTACTCCCTGACTATTTAGGAATCACTATATAACTTCCTGTTAATAGAGATGCTTCCTTGCATTAGATGCATTTCATTTTTCTTGGCAAATTAAAATACTTGGAACACTGATTTTTTTGGTATTAATAAAATGTATTATAGAAGCTGATAAATGTGAGATTAATGGCCAAAAAGAGACATTTCAGATGGATAATTTAGATTTTTATCATTTATTAATCATAGAAAGTAAACCTGCTGTATAAGTAATTTTAGTTTTATCAAGAAGATAAATTGTTCTGGCTAATGAACATATAGATATTCTATGCCAAAGGCATTTGGAGTAATCTGTTAATCATTTAACTGTGTCAGGGCATATGCTATGTCTTCATAAAGCAATTAAAACACATAACTTTCTTCACCAAAATGTGTGTTGGCCTTCACTGCCTAAAGCAAATTAAAATGGCATTTGTCTTAGACTAGGTTTCGGTGGCATAATATCTAAAGGCAAAAAGCGTGGAAGGCTATACATGTCGTGGCAAAGAAAGACTGGTTCAATCTCTCCGACTTGGGGCAAGGTTGCAAATCACTCCCAAAGTGGAGCTGTGCTAATGAGTTCCAGCTCCCAAGTACCCATCAAAGCGGATGGGCTCTTGGCGGAAAAGTCCCAGAGGACCTTTCCCCCTCCCCGTGCCTGGGGACTTACATCTGTAGCTCCCATTAGCACTCATGGGCACTCCCCAATACAAACTGTCCTCCCCCCATCGGGGAGCAGACCCCTAGCTCGCATTCTTGCTCCATTTCTCTGGCATTTGAAGACGGACAGAGGGCGCATTAACGGGGCTTCGATGGAGTAATGGTGCCATTATGCTAATAGAGATTTGTGTCAGCTCTTTTTTAAAGGGTCATAATTCTACTTTGAAAACTCTCCTTCAGCGGGAACAAAATTTTTAAAAATATTAATATTTCTTGTGTTGTTGCCGCTTTTCAACCAACGATAACTGCTGCCTTGAAAAATAAAATGGCTATTTCTCTCACCTGACAGGAGTTTGTGGGAAGTGATTTTTTTCCCTCTACTTGTTTTTTAGCCATCCTGGCTCCAGCCTGCCCCCAGCCTGCCCCGAGCCCCCGGCTCGGCTTCAATGCTGCTGGCTTATGTGGCTTTATTGGTGACGAATCTTCCTCGTGCCTATGAGGGTGGTGCTCCACAGAAAGCTTCAGGGGGCCCCGAGGACGCTGAAGGGGAACTTGACATGAGTAGATAGGTAGAGGTCCGGGCCCCCCTGTGCTATACATCAGAGTTCTGGCTCTCAGTCTTGGTGAGAGCCCGCTGTCCCATGGGAAGCTTCCCTCAGCTCCCCTGAGAAGGATGCGAGGGGCAAGGCAGCCTGGGCCTGGTTTCTGCCTGGACTTGTGTTGCCTTCGTGGTGCCCAGCGCATCGGGTTCTTCAGTCGGTATGTGGTAAATGGTCCGATGTGCCAGTGAACAGACGGGGCGGGAACTGCCTCTGTCCGTCCCTTGTCGGGCTTCGGAGCTTCCCCAGGCCGCAGTGTCATTGCCTGTAATCCGGGGGAAGCAGTTGCTCAGACGTCCCAGAGCCTTCATGCGGCCTTGTCAAGCTGAAGTCGACAGGCCGAGGCTCGGTGTGGGGGCGTTCTGGGTGGCGGTGGTTCCCCCTTCCTTCTCACCACACTTGAGTCCTCTTCCCAGTTGTTCTTCCCTTACTGGGTTCCTCTTCGAAGTTTTTATCCCAAAATAAAAGCAGCTTCTTTTCTGGTCACGGAGGCCTGTGCGCAGCAGTCTGTGCTCCTTTTCGGTGCCCGGGGGCTTGGAGAGCTCTTCTGGGAAGGAGAGGAGGAGGGGAAGGCGCTGCTTGGGCAGCTCAGATGTGGGCATCCAGCCAGCTCCGGAAGGCTGGCCCACTCCAGAGTCTCAAACACAGATTCCCTGCTGAGCGGCGTGTTGATGCCAGCAGACTGCCAGGCGGGCCCCCTGATGTTTGTAATACACAGATCCATATCAGCGTTATGAAGTTCCATATTAATATGATGCTAAATAGGGATTCCAACTCTTGGAAGAGGAGGAGGGGGAGGCACTGAACGAGGTCACCAGGAGGAACGACGGCCCCGGGACTGGAAGAGCGGCAGGCTTGCAGGTGACTGTCGGGATGCAGTAGCAGTGGGGGAAGCTTGAACAGCAGCTGCCTGCATTATTCTTGGTTCCAGCCCAGTGCCCCCTCTCTCCTTTTCTCATTGAATTTGATGCTTTATGGAAGCTGCAACGTCATAAAAATAACACTCTGCTGCATCCTTCACCCCAGGATCTCAAAGCCCTTTACGGACATTAATATTTATCGCTAGAAACCCGGGATGTCGGTTGAGAAATATTATCCCAATTTTACAGATGAGGAGCTTGAGATTGGGTGGTTAAGTGACTTGGCAGAAGTGACTCCCTACCCACCGAGCAGCGGGGCCTTGCCCTGGGACAGATCCCAGAGAAGTGTACCAAATGGGAAAATGCCCTTTATTGAAAGGGGAGAAAACAGAGTGTTCCCCGACAAGCTGACCGAGGACAGGACAGGTGCCTCGTCTGCTCCCTCTGACTCTTACTCCCCTCTCGTCAGGCTTGAGCGGGTTGACTCTCATGGCCTGTTCAATTTTTTTTTTTTTTTTACTCTTCTGCCAACCTTGCCAATTAAATCTGCCAGCTTGGAATCTGTGGCTGGATCACAGTAGACAGTTTCCATTATAGAATCTCAGGAAGTATGAGAGGACTCTCGGGAGAAGGACATCCATAATGATCGAGAGGAAGTGTACCCCACCTCAGAAAGATAATCAGAGATCCTTCCAATCAAAGAAGCCTTAAGGAATTTAGAGAAGTGGAACCATTGGTTTCTGATCCAGAAATTTAGAACCTTGGACCTATATTTATTGCTAACTTGAACTTTTCGGGAAAACTAGTTTTACGTTCTTCTTTATAAACCTGCGGACTTGCATGTATAGAATAATGCATGGATTAAAAAAACCATTAACTTATAGAAATTTGTAGGTAAGTCCTTCCTTTTGAAGAAATCTGACTATCTGTTGCATGTTTAGTTTTTAGCGTTCAGTGTTCTGGCTAAAAAAGAAAACTGGGATAGGGAGTTGTGGGCTAATGCTCTATCCACCTTATGCTCATTTGCTTACCATTGGTGAAGCCTTCACATGGTCCACAGCTTATGTGGCACCAATGATTCCAGCCCCATCAGTGGAGGTCCTGCCCCACGGTGGGGTCCCCAGGCTGGTGGGGGTAGGCAGGCATGCAAATGAATAATTAGGGAATTGGGAGAGGCACTGCCTTGGAGATGGGTATTCTGTGCTATGGGAGCCCAGCGCGGGAGGTGGTTCATACTAGGGAAATTCTACGTGCAGATTATAGTCCTCCCAAGCAGGCCTTGATGAGGTTGGCACATTTCACCTATTAAGAATTGGATGGTGACCACCTGGTTCATTTTATGAGTAAACAAAAGCTGTTCAAAAATGCTTGACCTAGTTGAATATAGTAATACCCTATGGAATTTCAGGAGGAATCAAGAGTCAGGAGCTCATGTCTAATGCTGTGTTACAATAGTGTCATTGTCCCATTCTGGTATCACTAGGAAAGACATCAAAGTTACTGTTTTAGCTCTTAAGAACCAAATCATTCAATTTTCATGTTTCTTCTTTTTTGTTAGTAATATCAGTCTAATGTCTAAGATCAAGTTTGCATTAGAATTTCTGTAATGTTAAGAGATTGAATAAATGGATGGTAAGGTAAGTTCTGTGGCGTTGATCCCAGGACCTGTGTGCCAAAGCCCTGAGCAGACCTGCTATCCCTGGCATTACTTCTTCCCATCTTAAACAAAAGAAAGATTCTGTGAAAGAAGATTGTATAAATGGTAAAGTAAAATAAATCATTTTTATTAGCAACTGATACTATCATTCTCCTGAATCCTATAGAATCCCATATCTGGCCAGTGGGCTAGAGCAAGCAAGCATGGTTGGGGATACCTTGAACCACATGGACAGGTGTGGGAGTGAGCAAGTGTCTCCCTTTCTCCTGTTTCTTTTACAGCTCTAGGTCTAACCTAAGGTACCAATTAGATAGGTGCATTAATTTAGAGCAGCAGTGCAGAGAAAAAAGGCCAGAGATGCCACAGCACCAAGAGCCTACAAGCGGAAGGACTACTGGAAGCTGCTTCACCAGCTTGGCTTCCTCCCTCACCATGCTCCTCCTCCTGGCATCCTGGCCCTGTATATGCTTTGTCTTTTCATCCTGATGCCTCTTTGAAGGAGAGCAAATGAGTCTGTGTGCAAGTATTTATTGTAGAATTGTTCTTGGTGCTTGGAGGGGCAGAGGGGTATTTGTCTTTTGCTGGTGTTTTATGTGAGTCCTGAGGAAGCAGAAACAAGATGGTCATGGCCATGCATTTCACCAAGTTCCTATGCCACTTGCCCATGGAGTTCTCTTTGGTCACACTAGCCAGTTCCATGTGTGCATCAAAGACTCTGCTGAGTTCTCCAAATGAATGAAGTCAAGTCATCAGGCAAGATCTGGGCCCCAGCCAAGGTAGCTGTTCCTCGGTGCTGGGAATCCAACCCATATCCACCCACTTAAGGCCAGGACAGGAAAAACTGGGTCAGTTTGCAGAGAAAGTTAGTTTATCAGCATGATCGTAGCATAGCAGTTAAGAGTGGGGGTTTCAGGAGGTGGCTTTGAGTTCATTCTTTGAGGGACACTTGACACATCTGCTTTATTGATAACTTTCTCTATTTTAAGAACAAATACTGATGTTTATGCCATGAGAATTGTAAAAAACATTGCAAGGAGTAAAGTAATACACACACACACACACACACACACACACACACACACACACACACACACAAATATTGAGCTCAGCACTTGGAATGTGGTAGGTGACCTTTTGTTCTCATCTGTAAATTGGGGTTGAATATTATGGAGGTTTTACAGAGTTTGTACCAGGAGTAAGTGGGTTAATTCATGTAAAATAAGTACAGCAGGTATTATTAGGCATAGAGTGAGCACTCAATAAATGCCATTTTTACTAGTACATGTTTACTACTATTATTTTTCTAAACTAATGAAGGGCTTTTAAGACCCCATGAAACACTTCTCTTTCACCTTCATTTACTAAAAAGAAAGATTTTATTTGAAAAGTCCAAGTGGCTAGAGTATTATGTGTAAAACCGTTTATTTTAAATCCATCTTCCCTCGTTCCTTTCTTTTTAAGAACCATCCGTCCCCAACCTTTGAAAGGCTTAAATATTGAAATACAGTGCTTAGGTGCTTTTGTTTTTACAGTGGCAATTTTTTGTTGTTATTTGACAAAAGTGCCTTTAAAAATAGCACAACCCAGTATTAGACAAATGTTTATCCGATTATATAAGCACATCAACTGAGAGAACACATAATGAGGTAGAGTTACTAGAAATTCTAAACATGAAAAACAGGCATATTAAAATGAATGAAAAATTATAGGTATTACTGTGGTAAGCTGCTTGTAATATTCTTTAACGGTGTATATTTCCTGAAATTGGGCTGCATAGTGGCTTGCTTGCAACATGAAGGAAAGCTGGTTTCCCAGGGCTGCCTGTGTGGCGCTGCTCAGAGCCAGCGGAGACTTTTGACGGGTCATTTGGTCACTGAATCTTTCAGTTTGGGTTTTGTTTTGTTTTGTTTTTGACTTTTTGGGTTTGAGTCATGTGAAGGTCAGTTTTTCTCCACGTGAAACTTCGAGTCTTGTTGAACGCATGAGCCGCGGGTAAGCTCAAAAGTCATGGAAAAAAACAGCTTTGTGGTGAGCCTTCTGGAAAGGCAGATGCCAAACATGCTCTGGTGATGGGTGTCAGCTGGCTGGCGTCCACAGGTGCCGGGAACCTGGCTGGTGGAGAGTAGAGAGGTGACCGTGCTCCTTTTAGAGCAAGGATGTGAGAGACAGAAACCCAGGTGGCTCTGGATTGCTTCAGCGTTGGAGAAAATAGGCACATTAGGCCATGTTGCCTGAGATGTTAGTGGCTTTGGGAATTACATATAGAAAGGGAATCCTTGTTGCAAAAGATAAAGCAAGCTCGAGGGACCCCATAGGGAGGATGGGTGGGAAATTCTCCGAGGCCTGAATCCAAAATGGTGAGTGCATTTGGGCAACTGGTGACATTGGGCTGTTCTTCTGCATTGGAGGTTGTCTTGATGGTGCTGTGATACCTCTCAGGGAAATGACCCTTGACAAGAGTATGTGACAGCCACAGCTGTGCTCGGATGTGAGACTGGGGAGCGATGGGCAGGGAGACAGAGTCAAGGCAGTTGACAATTGCGACCCTTCTTTCTTCTCTCTCTGCCACTCCAAAGGCTGCCTCACGAGAGGCTCAGCGTGCCTGTCAGGAAGATGAATTGCTAAGTATGAAGTTAGACACTCGCCTGCTCAGAGTAATGTCGGGAATCAGATCATGCGGCCTCATTGTGAGGATAGGGTGTTCCGCAGTACTGTTGGGTGAGCCTTAAGCTTCCACCATCGCAATTCCCACCTAAATAAATGATACTTTGGGCGGATTTGCATCGATATGTTGGATAAATTCTGAGAAAAGTCCTGTAATCCATGAGCCTGGCGAGCCAGCTGCTGCTCCCCTTGAAAAGGTCAGAGTAGTATTGTGTTGAGAAGCGCATTTGGAATTTTTGCTCCTGGTAACTCGTTATGCGTTATGTTCAGATGTTTTCCCCATTGCATATCTACAGTGCTGGCCTGTTCTCGTTGGTTAAATTGGTGGAGTTTGATTGAAGTAAACGTGGAAATAAGTCTGGGAGATCTTTTTCTGGGTTTCATTGGATTGTTGTGACATATTTGTGCACAAAATTCTCAAGTTTAGTGTGACCATTGTGTGTCGCATACACATACTAATAAAATGGAGAAAAATAAATAAATGCATTTTAAAAATGCAAAAAATAAAAACAATCCTCCCCAAACCACCCTTTTCTCCTCCTCCCGTGACACATGGTTTGCTCCTTTTCTTTTTCTTCCCTGGCCAGTTGTATCCTTCAAATTCATCATCCTTAACACATACTTAAATGCTAACCTTTATCTGTGCCTCTCAGCCACACTTCTCACTGGTTGGCCTGGGCGCATCCCTTTTGTTTTTCTTCCTAAACTTGTGGTTTATTTCATAAACAGAAGGAGGGGGCTGCAGATCCATGGCTGCGTGGGCGTGTGGTGGGCCAAGCAACCTCTCGGTCTGCCTTGTTTGGGAGGGTGTAGGCAGCAGAAGTAAATTAGCTTGCAGATTTCAGGAGAGACTCTTGTCAGCATCCTCTGCCAGGGATCATGCAGAGTGCCAAATTACAATTGATTTCTCAATAAAATTGAGTTCAACCTTCCCCAACATAATCTGAGACAGAAATGACAGAGAACTGTCTCACTTTAAAATTTTTATTCTTTTCAGTCGATTTTGTTCTTGGAGGTTTATGATTGTTATTAGCCTTGGACCGTGAGATATGCACTTCGCTGGTTTCCCGGACTTCCCAAAGCAGGCTGAGGAAGTGCGGGTGCCCTCGGCTGTCCCCTCGGCCATCTTTCTTGCGTGGGACTCCTCACCTGGTGCCTCAGGACGACCCTTGGCCTGGCCTGGCCTTTAGAATCCAGAAGTGCGACTTTGCTTCTCTTGTTTCACATGAACTGGAATATAAACAGCTGTTTACAGAAGTTTTCTTCCTTTTCTCTCTAATCTGTCATCACTCTTTTCTCTCTCCCTTGCCTGTGCACACACAAACACATTCGTGCACACCCTGCCTTCTATTCAGAGGCCCACACTTTGGGATTTACCAAGCAACCAGTCAGCCTAATGAGATACTGTCTTTCTGGTTGCTGGACAGGTCCCTGAGCGCCTGCCTCCCCACCTTCCCTGGGCTGCATCCACTCCACTGCTTACTGTGAATACAGTAAGGTCATCCTGGAGGTGGTCGTCTTTGCTGCAGAAGACTGGAATCCATTGAGGCAGCTGCAGACAGGCAGTTCTGAGCCTGAGTCCTTTGTGGCAGGAACCTGAAAGATGACTAGGTGGCTCTGGGTTGCTTAAGCTTTGAAGAAAACAATAGTTGGGGCAGTGGCTCTGCATCCTGAGATGGAAAGCGTGTACTTTTTTCTTTGAAGCTGAATTCTTTCATGAAGAGGCAGCCACATGCTGCCTTGAGATCACATTATCACTCCATCACTGCCTTGCCTTTTGTCTTTACCAAAAGCGCAACCTTCTTTTAAAAAGTGCATAGGAGCGCCACTCTGCCAAATAACTTTTTTGTTTAAATAACTTCTGACATTTTGGGATAGCTGTATCCCCACCTATCTTCACATTTATTTAAATCTTGCAACCAGAAATGTTGAACCTCCTAAAAAGATCTTCCACGGCCCCTTTTCTTCCTTTAGCAATGACCATCCTATATACTTTCCATGAATTTGACTACTGTAATTTCTTCATGTCAATAAAATTAGGCAGTATTTATTTTGTTGAGACTGACTTATTTAGCATAATGTTCTCAACTGTCACTCATGCTCTATCATGTATTAGAATTCCTTTTATTTTTAGGGCAGAAAAATATCCCATTGTATAGATACATCACATTTTGCATATCCATCTCTCTATCCCAAAACAGTTGAGTTACTCCTTTGTTTGTGTGTTCTTGTAAGTAATGCTGCTATTATATGGGTATAAACATATCTATCTTACTTACTTTGAATTCCTTGAGTATATAATCAGAAATGGAATGGCTTGGTAATGTAGTGATTCATTTAATTTTTTCCGGAAATATCACATTATATTCCACAAATGTGATAGTACTTTATATTCCTACCAACAGTGCCCAAAGGGCCTGATTTTTCCATGTCCCCAAGTACTTGGGTCATTTCTGCCATTGTGTTTTATTTTGATAATAACCAGCCTACGAGATGTGCAGTAGGACAGTTCACATCGACTCTATGCAATAGGCTGCGTTATTTTCTCCGCTTTATAGATCAGAGGCTTGAGGGTGTCAAATAAATTGTTCAAAACCTCCTAGCCAGCTTTGTTCAAGTCTATCTGACTTGAGAACCATTTAAGGAAAAGTCCCTATTCTATATACTGGCTATACTGACAGTATATCAATATGGGAGGTTTCCTTTCCATATAATGACTAAATCGCCACATGTTTTCTTAGAAAAACAGCTCTGCTGTATATAAGTGCACAAAAAATTCTTCCTTTGTTATTCTAAGCAAAGGAAAAATCAGGTAAACAACAGTGGGGCAATTTATTCTCCATGCCATAACTTTCCTAATTGGGCAGAGATGATGTACCCAGTGACTCCCCCTAGGGTTGGAAAGAGAATAGCTATTTTCTGTCAATGTAAGCAGAATATGTCTTCAAGGAGACTTGATAGTTTGGAGGTTATTCTCTTAGATCTAAGGTCCGATTCATATGCATTTCATTGTTACCTGTGAACATTTCTTTAACAATTCTGTGTCTGAGCCCTAAAGTTGCCACTTGCAAACACAGATCAACTTGTTCTCCATTTTGAATAAGTTTGCTCATCTACAAAATGGGAATAAAAATATCTAATTTGTACCTAACTCATGACATCTGTCCTCTTCTTCCCAAAGAAATAGTCAGGGCAACAGCCACAGCAGCAGCAGCCACTCTCATGCATGTTAGAAAATGAAGTTTAGCATCCATGACTGTTTCCTTTGGTTCAAGTTTCCTTAATTCATATTAAATTTACGCTGAGCAGTCATGGGAAATAGGATGATATCAGGCTTTAGTAGCAAAGGATGCAAAGGTGGAGAAAGATGGAAGGAAATCCAAGGATTTCATCTTGACCTGTGACTTGGGCAGGCCAAGGGAGCTCTCCAGTTGAAGTTTCTGTTCTTTCCTCTAAGGTGAGTAGCTTCTTTTTCCCAATAAGGCAACCCATTTTTGGGTAATATTTCTCTAAAGCTAATACAATTTTGTCTTTTGATGCAATTTGTGGCTCTTTTTTTATCTCTGTGCTCCGATGAAATGACATATGTGTGTGTGTGTGTATATATATATATATTCAACTCTCTCTCTTTCTCTCTTTGGCAGTATCATACACTACAGATCAAGCCCAGTATTGTAACACCGAGTTACAACCCTAACCTGTCATTATTTCTGATTTTGAGGCAAAGTCACTAAGTTGCCCAGGCTGGGCTCAAATTTGCAATCCTCCTACCTCAGCCTCCCAGGGTGCAAGGTTATAGGCCTGTACCTCTGAGCTTGGCTTACTTATCTCTCCCCATCTCCCCTCCTCCATTCTTCTTTCTATTCTCCCCATGTACCCTCTGGAAGTGACTGGCGCTCTTAGCTAAGGATTATGGGCCATTTTCTGCTGCATGCCCACTTGTTTCCCATCACTACTTTGGCCACTTTCTTGAATGAAGTGCTTTGAGTTCCTTTTTGAGTGAACAAATCTGATCATATACTATGAATCAATGAATGAATGAATCAGTGAGGTCCTGTGCTTTGAATTGAGTGTCCCCCAAGCCAATTTTCCCAAAGGACATGCGAGGCTTGCATGAGCTTATAGTCTCATCATGAGAGAGTACATTCTGAAGTCATACAGGCAAGGACTGGAATCCACAGTGTCCTTCCTTATAGTCACACCACTGAGACATATTCCACAACAGGGTGACAATTGCAGGTTCTTAAAAGTCCTTCACTTTAAATTTTAGCTGTCCTCGTTCACAGCTGCAGGATCTGGGACAATGCTTACGCTCCTTGTGTGGTTCAACTTTCTCATCTGTAAAAAGCAACAGCAACAGCTTGGTTAATAAGGCTGGGAATATTATATGCAGTGGCACATAACCATCATTTAGAACAATGCTTGGTATAATTTAGTAATGTTGTGATTGCTATGGCTGCTAATGCAGTTAGAGTCATTACTTGTATAGTTACTGCCGTGGTTGGGATAGTCATCTGCCTGCTGTTAGTATTAGGTCACAGTACTTGATGACTGTTTCTCGGATTCAGATAAATTCTGAGAAATTGCCCTTAGGGTACAATTGTTAAGTGCTAGATGCTGACATTAAATCCTAAAGGGATTACATCTCTCTTTTTTAAAAATACATATGTTAATAGTTTGCCAGTTGTGTGATACCATATTGTAATCATGAAAGATAAATACGTCTGTAAAAATATAAATTCTGTGAAGGTGTTCTCAATTGAGAAGATGTCTTTAATCTACACTAGAATGTAACTTATTCTTGATACAAATAAGATTGCATAAAGGAAGAAGAGAGTGGATTTAGACACTCTAAGTCATACTTGAGTAAAGTTGAAAATTTTAAGTGGGATCGATGTTCCCAGCATTTTCTCCCTTTTTATCAATAGGTCAGTAACAGTCTGCTGTCTTATGGGTTACTTCCTCTCAAGCGTATGTAAGTGCCCACAGAAAGGTTTTTTCTTTTTGTAAGAAATATATTAACAGGATTTTTTTTCCTTCCCTAGAAGATACTAGTTGTCCTCAGTGGTAGATAAGAAGGTCTATGTAAAAATGAGCATTGCTTTTCTCTTGAGGATATCTCTTCTGAAAATCGCTTTCAGATTCTTCTAATTCCAATACCATAAGTAGCTGGCTCTGACCTCTAATCCTTTTTCCATTGAGATTTCAACATTGCTTTGAGCAACACTGGTTAGCTGAGGACCCAAATCACCTTAATCCCAAGAAATAGTAACGTTCCGTCAGTAACTAGTGTAGATTTTCTAATTTACTGCACATATTGTCATATTTCCTTTGTATTTTCATGGTTGCGGTGATTAAAGCAGCATTATGTGCAGAAGTTTGGCTCGCGGAGGAGGCAGCAGAAGGCGGCCTGCGGTTTGCTTGGTTTCTCAGCACCTAGCGCAGTATAGTCCTTCCTTTATTCAGTACTTTGCACACTGCAGTACTTTTAACGTGATCTCTGAGTTTTTATAGGCAACCTACAGTGGGTGGCCTGGTCAGATGCTAAGAGATTAAGACACTGTCTCATTTAAGCTTTGTGATGAACCTGTGCCAACATCATGACACTACAAATGAAGAAACTGAGGCAGAGAGCAGTGGCGCATCTTGCATCTTACCACTCAGTGTGAATGGCAGATGTGGCTGAGATTCAATCCAAAGATGACTTTGAAGCCTTTGTTCACAGTCATTATAAATGTAGTGGTTGGGAGGAGGGAGCGATCCACTTAAAATTCTACTTCAGTGGCCACAGAGATTTAGGATGGACAAGCACAGCCCTTTTTTCTTTTCTTGTTGCTCCTTTCTCATTCCTTTAGGCTACTCATGAGAACCAAATAAACAAAACAAGGCAAAACAACAGGGTAAGATCATCATAAGAGCCGGTGCCTACCCTTCACTATGCACAACTCTGTGCTCATATTATCCTGTTTTTTTTCTATTTTGCTCTTTGTCTATTTTCCATTACACAACTTAAGACTAATTTTCTTTACTCATTTGAATAGGATGAGCCTCCGCATACTTTACTTGATTTATCTTTTGCACGAGAGTTTAAAATCCTTAAATTAACTGCAGAGAAGTGTTCGTTGGGCCTCGAATTCTGCTGGACTTACAGAAAAATACCTTCCTGCCAACCAGAGAGTTTCTTTAGAATTATACCTGTAAATCAGAATGTTTATCACATTATCTAAAAGAGCTCAGAGAAAGCTTTAAAGAAGTTATGGAGCAGGAAGGTGAAATTGGTATGTTTAGTTTCACAGGAGGAAACAAAATAGCACAGAAAATGTGTTGTTTGTTGATCTATTTATGCCTGCCTGCCTGTCTGCCTTCCCGCCTTCCTTCCTTCCTTCCTTCCTTCCTTCCTTCCTTCCTTCCTTCCTTCCTTCCTCCCTCCCTCTCTCCCTCCCTCTGTTCCTTTGTCCCTCCCTCCCTCTCTCCCTCCCTCACTTCCTTCCTTCACTTACAAGTATACCCGAATGTCTGTTTTATGCTTAACATGTTATCAACCTCAAACTTTTCT